>SOPF01026118.1:26913-84156 GCA_012979155.1 Hypericum perforatum
ATAATAGGGTAAAGAGTGGGGCCCCATTAAGGAACGACAGTATACATCAAATATAAATCACAAGTTGCTAACAAAATCTTTCGCATCAGCTAACTTCTCCCCTAATCCCAGGATGCTCCCCGGGAAAGAGAACAGTTCAGACTTCAGATGTAAACAGTGAGAAATAATTGGAAAATTGAGGGCACTAGATATGGAACGCAAGTTTAGAGCAAAATTGCAGAAGGCAAACACATATGTAATATGGTTTCTAACACAGTGACAAATACATACTATGATTAGAGTTAATGACCGTAAGTAACACAAGGGGACGGAAGCATCCTCTGCCTTGGCAGATGAATAAGATGCCAGAATTCAACAGAAAAGCCACCTTTGGTAAGAACAGGTGACAGAAATAAAAATGGGAGTTCTTCTTACCACTTGCTTGCATAGGAAAATATTATAACCATAATCATAAAAGAAATTACCTCCGGAGCCATCCATCTGTACGTCCCAGTTTCAGCAGTCATAACTCCGCTCTGCACTTTTACTCTAGCAACCCCAAAATCAGCAACCTTAACCACCTGAGGTTAGCAGACCAAATGGAAATTCATTAACTATCTTTTGCTACAGATACAATGACAATGCAAAAATTCATTGTTCATGAGTAGATGACAGATTATAGTGGCAGATTCTGCAAGTCAGCACATCCATGTGATCCAACTTACTTAGACCAAGCAGAAAAAATAGAGCGCAAACAGCTAAAGAAAATCGTACTTCATTTTCATCCATCAGAAGATTGGCAGCCTTCAGATCCCTGTGGATTATGTTATTCTGGTGCAAGTAATTCATTCCTTTAGATACATCAATTGCCACTTTCAGTAAAGTTGGAAGCTTGAAAACACCATGGTGCTTATGTAGGTAGTCATAAACGCTTCCACCAGACATGAACTCTAATTGTAGAAAAAAAATGATGAGAAAAAAAAAAGAAATACAAAAATAGGATAAGATAGATTAAGGAGCCATTGCGGATAACCTGTCACAATGCACAAACTTGGAGGTTTGGTGCATGCACCTATGAACTGCACCACATTCTTGTGCCGAACTTTTCTGCACACACACATTAGAAGATTAAGCTAAAATCAAGGGTAATCATCATATTATATTCATATATGAAGCAGAGAACAGGCGTATCAATCCCGCAATCGAGATTAAGTTGTAGCTGCAGCTCAAGAAATAGTATAAACTTTAGGAAACTGCTACAGAAGGGAGAAAACATCTTTGATTTGAAAGGAACCACAGAAACAATCACCTCATTATAAAGACTTCTTGAGCAAATTCTCGCTGCAAATTTGAAGTCACCCGCTCGGGCTTGAGGACCTTAATAGCTACCTCCTGACTGCAATATGTACCCTTGTACCTAACCCAGTTGCAAAGGAGAGTTAACTAATAACCCAAACTGCAGAAGCAGAAGGACAAGAATAAGAAACTTACAAATCACCATATGATCCAGAAGCAACTTTATTCTCAAACTTCAAGTGTTTAGGATCAATTTCCCAAACATCTGTTCCGTCGTTTGGTATCACCACAGAATCAGGGTCACTTTTTATTTGAGGTTGCTCAAAATCATGACTACAGTCTGGCCCAGGTTGCTTCTGCAAAGCACCATGCTTTAGCTAAATCAAGAATACACATGCCATTAAGATATTAAAATTGCACACAATCAAGATATAATCACCAGATGAAAACCATGGAAGATATGAAAATAGTACCATCATTTCGAAGTATCATATCCTAGGTGGAAAAAGAGAGCCACTCAAAGAATGGAGTTGGCCAGAGTTCACAAAAGTAACATCACTTGGGATTTGGGAAGGCATCAAAATGACAATGAAAAAATTACCTCAATCATAAAAGCTGCCTTCTCCAAAGAAGCTCTAAGCTGCACAGTCTCCTGAAATTTCCAAACGATACTGTCACGCGCTTAATTTCACTTCGGATAATTTGTATGAAATACTTAATCACCAAAGTTAGCTGATTCCTACTGGAAATTACATGTACCTCGTATGGCCAACCATCAACAACAAAAACATCTAACGAATAGCCATCAACTGTGGAAAAAGCATGTGCTTCTTGGATGTTCAGCCCAATCTCAGAAAGCAATGCTGTCAACTGCGAAGTTAAAGTTCGTAGTGATTATCTAATATCCACGAAAAAACCAATAAAATCTACTCTGTCAAAAAAAAATGTTCAGTGTCTATAACTGCCAGCATAAGAAACATCAATAGTAAATTGCTTTTGTATGTGAAGTTTACTAAAATCAAGGGTTTAACAACACTGCAACGTTCAATTACAGAATGAGCCTATGCAAATTGGAAAAAGAAAAGGCAACACATTGCTAAAAACACTACTTTGGTATCATGATAACTCATTTATAAAACAAAAATTTCTCACTTTCCTTGTACAACAGATTAGGTTGGTTCTATCTGGAAGCCAGCAAGAGTTCGGTAAACAAATACATGTATCCATTTGAGCCAAAGAGCATAATATATTTTAATAACCTTTTACATCTAACTCTCAACACCTAGAGTTGAATATCTCACCTGAGTGAGGAGCTTAGGTTTGTCATCAGTTGAAAAGGTGATTTCATGCATAGGTCTGCATCAATCCAATTGACAAAGATTAGAGAATTCATGGCCCAGGACCACAAAACGCCCTGTATCATTTTTTCTTTCCAAGAACAATGCCAAAACTACTACTTCAGGTAACACCGCAGTTCGAGAATGACGTGAAAATTCCAAGTGACAACCTTGAACTAAAATGACTTCAAGCAGCATCAAGACAATGGCATTTCAACAACAACTGTTAGCCAGAACATTTTGAGCACATCACTTGCCTTCATTATATCAAGAAAAATCACAGACAAGTGAATTACCGAGAGAACTTTGTATTGGCATGAACTGAGTTATCTCCATCTTTAGCTTCAGCATCATATGCCTCCAGAGCTAGAGCTTCAAGGTTAGGTGATGAACCAAAGGCTGGTGGTGGATGTATACTGAACATTGAAAACCAGGTAAAATTGCAGCATCACTAATGACAGTGTTGAAAGGTAGAACAAAGGGAAAAAGAAGAAGACACAGGATAAGCTGAAATCAATACAATGGAAGGACATTACTATTGATAAATCTTACCTACGTTTTCCATTTTCAGCTTTGTCTTTACTGGCTGTTTCTGGAAAGTTAGAATCTGCGGAATCTCCATCTGATACATGATGAACCTGCAAACAACTTCAATCGATGTTTAACTGCGTTAATATCAACTAAAATCATAAAAATAGCACATCACTATTAAGACAAAGCAAGATGACTGACTAAAGTGAGAAAAAGAGCAATGATTTCATGGCACACTAGCTACATTGTATATCCTGCTGAATTGATGGCCTATATAAACTCTGGACGACTTGGTTCCCAGAAGAGAGCCCAAAACATGTAGAAAACGTATCAAACGTGAAATGTCCTCTTCAAAAAGATTAACCAGAGTCAATTCTAATTTAATACATTCCACCATAGCCATACAAAATAGAAGACAACTGGGACAGCAGGTGGACCCGTTCTGCAGCTACCACATCTATAAAATGGAATCTAAACAAAGATGCAAACTAGTACGATCAGGTAAAGCAAATGAGTGGGCAGACAAAGGAAAGAAAAGGGACAAAAACTGGTCCCCACACCACTCAATATGAGTCATCCGGCCCATAAAAAGGAGAACACATTGCATGCACAATAAATCATGGCGGTAGGTGTCCCAGAGGATAAGCTTGGACAATTCGGATGGACCCAGACAACCCAGCAACCAATTAACCCCATCCAAGCAACTTAGACACACAAACTTCTACTTTACTTTTACTACCCTCCGCTCCAAAAGTCAAAGGTCCATCGAAAGAAGATCAATTCAAAGGAAAAAAAAAAAGAAACAAATGACAAGGAAAGGAGAAAACAAGGGAGACCTGTACGAGGTGGACATCGATGGCAGGGCGGTTAGCCGGATCGTGAGCCAAATCGAGCAGTCTCTTGTGCATTAGTACATCCTCCGCCCTCTCCACGCTCACATCCAATGCATACCTTTTCCAAAAAAAAAAGGAAACAAAACAAAATATAAATGATAATAAAACTTCGGCGATTAACCACTTAAGTGCCGTTAAACGATTCCGAAACCCTAACGTGAGTATGTAAACTATATAATTAAATAAAAAAGTGAGGGAGGGAGAGGAGGAGTACCTCGTGGGGAGGCGGGTGAAGTGGGCCCAGAGATCGTCGTCGAAGGCCGGACGATTGGAGTCCGGGTGGCCGGATTCCTTGAGCCTCCTTAGAACCTCGTTGTACACTTCCAGCTTCTGTTTCTGTTGCCGCCCCGAATGGGCCCCACCCGACGAGAATGTGGACGACGTCGTCGTGTTGTCTCCGCTGCCTCCGCCGCCGTTGAGGCTTTTGTTGTTGTTGCCGCCGTTTTCCTCCATCATCACCATCATGATAATCCGACGGTTTCCTCTCTCTTCTTTTAACTTGGAATTGAAACGACACCGGAGAATGTGAAGGAACAAAGGACGAAACGACACGGCGAGGATTATTAGATGGCGGTTTAGTCAGTTGTCGTGATTTGGCGTTTTGACGACGTGGAGGATGAGGAGGAGGAGAGAGAAAGCTGGGTCGGAACTCGAAAGGAAGGTGATGGGCTGCCTTATAAGAGAGAGAAAAGGGACGACGGGATTTTCGATTAGGATTTTCCAGCTATATAGTGGGGTGGAGTGGGCGCAACGAGGTGGCGGAGGAACAAATTTTATACATGTTATTTTTTTATCCTACCTATTCTATTAGAACGTGCGAGGAATCGAATCATGAACTTCCCAAACCCCTTGTCACCTTTGTGCCGCTGGACCAAAGGTCACTCGGCAATTTTATACATGTTATTGATATGATAAGTTATTGATATTATTGTTAGTTATATATTCTGTGTTGAACCAGATTTGGTCCTCCGTTCCGTTTTTAAATGGCATATTTGGTATAATATTTTATTTTTCATCATGTTTTATTCCTTGATGGTTATATAAAATTATTTTATCATAATTAGATTTATTTCAGGACATGTCTTATCGTAATTAAGTGACTCATCTTATCATCAAGGACATGTAGAACCAAATTCAAATTTTTTTTATTTGTTGACATGATTTAGCATATACATATAATCAATTAAGAATATTGAAGATTTACACTTCTCTATCTTTTGAATCCTAATAGTTCATTATGTTGATGAATGAACTTTTTAGTAATGTTCATAGTGGTCTATTCTATTTTTCTATAAGTGGGATCGGACATTTAACAAACTTTCTCTCTCCCCCGGATTGAGCTAGTGTGTTATATTATTAATTAACAATACATTATTGTAATATATTAAGGAGATGATTTAGAGTTAAATACGGGGAACTGGAAGCGTCACCCACAATATCAAGATGGAGTGGGTTGGGTCCATCCGACTCCGATGGCTTTTGCTTTATCTGGTGCCAGACGGCAGAGACTATAAAAATCATTATTTTTTCAAGTATGCTCTGCCACGAAGTTAATTAGAACACTCCCCATGTTTTGACGTGACGAGTTCTAATTGGACGAAAACTCACTTCTTTCGTGACATGTCTAGTGCTTTTGCATATCAGAGGAGGATTTGTGCTATCGCGTCATGGCACTCTTTGGCCACGTGGCGCAGAACATTTGCTTTGCATGATTTTTTTGTCACTCGTTTTTTTTAGAAATAATATTTTTTAGAAAAGTATTTCTTAAAATTTTTTAAAAAAATTTTTATGTCATTTTCTTAGAACAAAATGTTTAAATGTTTAAATGTTTTACTGATTTTATAAAATTATTTTAATCCAGTAATTCAAATTATGTATTTTTGATGAGTCAAAAAAATTATATAACCAATAATCATTTCAAAAATTTATAAATTGAAGTGATTCTCATTTCATTTTCTCCCCTCTTCTTATCTTTTTATAATCTTTATTATATTTTTTAGATATAGATCATAATCATGATTATAATTAGACAAATGAACTTTTATGATTAGATCTTAATTGATCTACAAGGTCACTCACAGCCTATCCAAAGTCTTTTTAAAATATAAGATTTCTTCCAAAATCTAACAAATACGCACCAACATTTTGTTCAAAATCTATCAAGACCTCAACAACACAATATTCCCCAATATCAATCCAATTTGTTCTGACATGTACCAATGTCGTACCAATTTTTTCAATACCCATAATCAAGATATTTCTCAACTATTTTCAACTAACAACCAAGGCCAATTCATCCGAGGTCAATTCAACCTAAGTCTCATTAACAACATTCCTTCCAAACTCTACAAGGGTGTCAAGAACCTATTTACCTTACGATTGTCGATGTGTCCCCAGAAAATAGTGAAAGAATAGCTGTAAGTAAATCTTAAAATCTTCTGGAATATATTGTTCTAATATGTGCTTATATTAAGCAAAATGAAGATGTCATACATGCCAACCATCAGAGGGAGAAAGTCTTTGAGTTAAAATCAATGTATCGTTTAAGTAATTTAAAAAAGATAATATTTTTGATATTAATCGAAAGAATTTTGTGTCGATGAAAAATTGTTATATACGGCTTAGTTATACAAACAGCAAGTGGGTTGTAGCATACAAAAAAGTAAATGCAAGGAAGTAGAGTAGAGAGTACCTTTCAGATGTATCGGCAGCAGCTCACCAATACTATTTTCAGTTAGAGAAATAATTGGAGATCTGAAAGTATATGAAGCATTCATGCATAAATGTTCAAAATGGAACCTTGAACTAACGAGTTCCATATTTGGCTCTTCAAATGAGTCACAAGACAAAAACACTGGTACAAGTTCTAATCAAATACAAATCACTGAAAAGGGGGATGATTCAATATCCACTGACCCTCTTACTCTTATGAGCCAAATATCCACAATGTCGTGTCCATTTAACAGGGAGGTTGTCAAAATAGAGAGCATCCAAAAGAAAAGAAAAAATCACTTCAAGTGATGATATCTCCTATGAAGAGGATGAAGTGTTGCAAATTGTCCACGAAAAACCGAATGCTCATACATTAGAGGTGTTAGCCATCGTAAATCGACAATCAAATAAAAGGTTCTTGAAGTCCTTAGTTAAGTGTGGAAATGACTTATTCTTAAAGATTTAGAAATTAAGCACACCATAATCAAACATCTGTATGGATGATCTTATTTTACTTGATATATTCTTATGTTATTTTAATATAATTTTTAATTAATCATGTAATATAATTTTAACTTAATATAATTTTATATTTTTTTAAATCTTTATATTTTATTGGTTTTGAATAAATTTTAATATTTTTAAATTTGTTCACAATTATATCTAAATTTGATATAGTTAACTATATTAAAAAAAATTAAAGTTGGCGTAGAATTTATGTGAAATTATTATAGTAAACATTAGTGAGGAGAAAAATTGAATTAGAGAATACGAGCTGACATGATAAAGAAAAATAGATTAGAGAGCGTTGATGTGGATCGTCTTAGTAATTAGACTCCCACATACATCCATACATTTATATATTTGAAATGTTGTTAATTTGAAGGTAGCAATTGACACGAAATAATATTTTTTGATATTATATAATATGAACGTTTAGTTTTTTGGCACCTAGGTTTCTTGCTGTGGTCATCCTTCCGAGTGGTTTCTTTGGTAGAAATGTGAAGTTATCACTAAAAAAGGAAGAAAAAAAATGTTACCATATTCTGTCACTAAAAATATATCAGTGGCGTCATGCATGCATAACATTATCTACTTTATCAGATATATTCAAAATTAATTCTAGCATAATTCAAATAGAAGTTTCCTCGTTTTCCCACGCTCCACAGTTACAAAATAAATATGAGTGAAATGATATTTAGCTTACCACATAAGTTGTAATTTAATTTAACGGAATTCAAATTGCAAATTTTAAAAGATTATGGTTCAAATTATGGTAAATTATAATTGTAAAATAAAATTTATATTTTAAAAAATATCAATTAAAACCAAGAGCCTCCAACATACTTATGTTAGGATGCTATTATATGTTAAATAAGAATTTTCGAATTTAACTTTATAGTATTATTTATTTAGTGTTGTCATGTTTCAAAAGTCTCGTCTCAGTCAAAATGAATTATACTAATCAAATGCACAATTTGGCATATTCTACAAAGCCCTCCGGTTAATGTCGGATATGCTCTTTTGAGTTGAATTTTGAAGGGCCGTTTATATATAAGCCTAATTCTCAATATTTGTATTTAGTTAGAGACGGTGATGACCAATTCCAAGCTTACTACTATTTTGTACATCAATTCATGAATGGGATATAGCCTATAGGGTCAAGACAACAATTTGTCAGGACCAGTGCCGGTCGTTTTAAATTTAGTTAATCACTTACTTAGGACCGAAATGTGTAGTTCATGGTACGTGTGGAATTACTTCGAGTTAATTGATACGCGATTATTAAGACAATTATGTAAACAATAACGCATTTTAAGATTGTTATCCGTAATTAGACATTATACGTTCTAGCGCAAATTGGTATCAGTCGGTAGATTGTTCCCTCTACCGCTCTACGCAATTATGGAACTCTATTACACCAAATAAGCTCTTCTTAAAAAATAGACCAGATAATCTGAATTTGAAAATTGAATAATGTTACGATAGCTCTGGTATTCAGAAGAAAAATACTCAAGATTAGAAGCCACCAATATATTATAATTAGTGTGTGTGTGCATATGAAGACCACGTGGAGTATAATTGGGTGACAGCTGCATTAATTGAGGCAAGAGCTGGTAAAACTTAGCAGCCGAAGCATGGGGTGGGTTTGACATAGGCAGGTCGACAAGGGATATTAGCATCGTCTATAGAATAAACTTAAGAACTATCTATTATATTTATTAGATCTTATTATAGTGATCGATTTTTCTGTCAAATATATTACACTTGTCAAAATTAAGCGAATACATTCACACTTACATTAAATACTGACCTTAATTTATTAAAGAGTGACCAGTAAATTACTTGGAAAAGAAGGGTAGGATCATGCAAGGATGAGTGGTGACGTGGAGCACACGTGGATTGAGAAAGGGGTCTGCGTAAAGTTGGCCTCTCGGGGCTCCAAGGGTCACAGGCAGGAAACAACTAATAAGGCGGTGAAACGTGGAAAATCGTGCGAATTTTATTCGGGATATGCTTTAATAGTACATTATTAATACCAACTTTTATGGCCGACTCTCATTTTAATTAATATTATCCAAACACAGCATGGGAATATCAGGTAGCATGTGGGAAATGCATATCTAACTTGACTTAATCTCAATAAAATAATACTTTTTTAAATTGTTGGTAATCCGATTACTGTTAATTGTGTAACATTAGATACAACGAAGTAGCTAGGAAAGAAGGCGGGTACAATCTGAAGACTAATAACTTGTTTAGGACGGATTCGTCAAAATTGAGAATCAGCAACAAGTAGTATCGACGTAACCGCTCCATTAAACACAAAAAGATCCAAATAAAAAAATTTGTAAGGTCAATCCAACATAAAAATACAAACATAATTTAACCACAAACAATAGGATAAAGATCAAATATGAATCAGACCAGAGGGGTATGTCACTATGTTGAACCTGGACGGATTTCGCCAAAATTCGGTGCTCCTAGACATAATTTAATTGGATCTTAAAAGAACCCTTCTCCCACCCAGACTACTAATAATGCATTATTGTAAGTCATCTTCGTTTTATATATTTATTTATTTCTTCTATTTTATAGTAAATAATAATAACTATTAACTAGTAAAATTTACCATCCAGGCAAATTCGCTGTATTATTGATGTCTTAGGAAGCATACTCAGCATTTATGATCTGGTACACGGACTGCGTTACTGTTGTATTTGGTGCCAACATTGTAATAAATTGTTTTTGATAGATTAAATTCTTAATAATCATCTCAAACTATCAAAAATAATTACGTCAAATGTACGTAATAACAATCATTTGAAAATTTTACTACCTTCTTAAAATGCACTCATTTCAATAGTGGATTCCAAATAACACACAAGCATATACCAAAATAACAATTATTTGACGCAGACTGTTACTGTTTTAGATCCAAGGATGAATCTTGGTGGGCCTGGTTCATGGATCACCACGACTGGTAGGCTCCAGGTGTTACAAAGTTATCAATTGGAAAATGACTTCCACTCCGACATTGTGGGCCCAAATCCACCTTCCATTCTATTCTTCTAACTTCATCAACGGCGGTATAATTGAAAAGTTGTTCTATATTTCTATTCACTACTCATTAGCAATTCACCAAATTTAATGGCAGCAAAACTCTCTCTGGGCCCCTTTTCTGGATTTAGTTCCTAAGTTGACATCCCATTATTAGTTGCTGGTTTTATTTTGGATTTTGTTCAATTTTCAAGTAAGTAAATCATTTTAATTGGTTTTCTCAAGCAAAATGACTGTACTGGTGTAATTTTTATTATCAGGAATAAATAACACTTCACTTTCCAAAAGAAAATGTAAATTTGGAATTTTTTAAATAGCTAAGTTTGTATTATACATCACTCCTGAAATAATGATTACAAACAAGGAGTCGGTAGAGACTAGGAACAAGCCAAATTACTGGAAGGAAGTTACATAAACATGGTAGCTAAAGTTTCTAATTACCACACAATTTATAAATGACCAACAACAACAAGAAGGCATCCTTCAAGGAAGAGGCCTTCCCTATTCTAGATTAGGAGTACATACAAAGAGAGTACATCCGGGGCGAGATTCTACTCCATCATGTATTCGGCATCCTCGAGGTCTGACATCTCTTCATCGTCGTTCTCGCCTTCCAGAAGCCACTGCTCTTCCTCGTCCACCTCGAGATAGTCGTGCACGTACAGATTGTCCAAGTTATTCCACTGTCGAGGCCCAATGTCGTCAAAGTCGGAGGCCAGGTGCAAGAATGGCCTGTTCCTACCTAACGTATCTACTGCATCTCTGCTTATACCTCCAGCAACTCCCAACCATTTCAACCTGGGAAAGTAGGGTTTCTTCAGCCATTGAAAAGCAAGTTGTGTGATACCCCCACAATTGTAGAGATCTAGCAGACGTAGGCTACTGCCGTGGGATCTGCCCCCGCGTAGCTGCATAGAGGCCAATGCCATGACTGAAGTGTCACTTATCAGAGGACATTGTCTAATCCAGAGCTTAGATATCGGAACCTGACTCCTCGCAAGTAAGATAATTCCATTATCGGAGAGGTAAGGAAGATTTGATAAGTCCAACTCCTTCAACTCCATATTTGAAGCACCTTCAAACAAGGCAGAGATGCATTTGTCTGTAAGTTTCTTGCAACCTCTCACAGACAAAACGACCAACGAGCTTCGAACTCCCCTTCTTAGGTGGAACATCCCCAAGTCACTAATATCAGTCCCATCCAATTGCAAAATCTTCAACTCGGGAAGGGTGCTGATCGCTCTGACTGCTTCATCCCCAAGGTTTCTACAATCCCTCAAGTCAAGAATTTTAAGGTGCATGTTCAATGCCAACTTTTTAATTGCATACTTGGTCAAGAGATGGCACCACCTCAAGCTAACATGAGTCATGGAAAGGGAGGTTGCTGAAATATCATGGAAAACCAAATCAGTTAAATGGATTCCATAAGAAATCCTGAGTTTGTATAGTCTTGAGCATGAATGCAGCAACGTCTTGAACCCCGTATCTGTAACTCTACAAAAGCCACCAAGGTATATACCCTCCATTTCCGTGCATTTATCCGCCATCAAGAGCATTCCAAGATCATTGACTCGCCTGAAGTACGTAATGAGGTATTCCTGGCTTCGCACCAAGGAAAGGTGTTTCAGTTTCCCGTGCTGATTGATCTGTTGAAGGCCAGCATTTGTGAGATCCATTGTAACTGTTGGTTCTATAAGTGGCGCATCACGAAGATCCAAGTGCGTCAAGGAAGGAAGACCACATGATATTGTTCCAACCATGGCGTCCGTAATGTAATCAACTGAAAGACATAACTTCTGAATGCCTGGCAGAATGCTCGGTGTGGAGTGGTTTTGCAACTGGTGGGGCACGGGAGTAATCAGTTCAGTTACCATCACCGAAGAAATATAGCCAATCTGAAGCGCTTTGAGCTTTTCTGAAGCTGAGGCCCACACTCGAGCAAAATTATGCCGATGGAACAAGGACACATCGAACATCAAAGTCAGTTCCTACCAACAGGAAAAGCAAAGCATAATCAATAATCAATATGAAAAATGCACTAAAAAGAAATGCAAATGTATGCTGAATGGAATTTGAAATACACACACAAAACGTGAAGTTCAATGCTAATACTTGAACATTCTCAAACGGCCCCCTACTAGAAAAGCTTAAACAACCAACCGACCTCGCACAACAGAAAACAGAAATTTCATACATTCACATCAAAAATTACTTTAAAGTAATATCAATCTCAACTCCCATGTTCTCATGGTTACTAGCTTTCCTTTTCCGGTTTAGTTCAAGCACGGATGCTCATTTATTGTTTCCATCCACTATTGGAACCAACCGAATCTTACTTCTAAATTTGTGCAACCAAGAAGCAACTCCTCTAGATCAGACACATGAACAGCCCGACCTCGTTTCTCTGCCACAGAACCCAAGTAGAGACACCTGAAGGAAACGAAAGATACAAAATTTCATAACAATATCCAACTACAGAGCTTCCCACATTCTATAGGGGGTCGTCTTAGTACCGTAGGTTGGTGCATTTCCCCCCAATTGCAGACAAGAGCTTCCCGTTGAAATCCTTGCAGTTGTAAAGGCAAAGCTCGTACAAGGATGGCCGAACCAGAAGGTCTATTGACGAATCGTCGAGCCGACCGCAGTCGACCTTCAAGCTCCTAAGGTGGGGGTTCTTCGGCAGTAGAGGACCCAGCACATCATTTGGCGGCGAGATTTCCTACAATCAACTCAAAACAAAACAAAAAAAAGGTTATTTTTTTGTCGCAATTAAACGAAAATAACGTAACCTAATCCAAATTACGAGATGGAATTGGAGAAAAAAATGGAATCTTTAAAGGAGAATACAAAAGGGGAAGGATGATGATTATTACGAGGAGGTGGAATTGGGGGAGGAAAGTGAGGGCGTGAGAAGCGGAGGCGTTGAGGGTGGTGCATGTGGAAGCAGCGGAGCAGATGGACTCCACGTCGAGCTTCGTCATCACCGTCGCCAATATAGCCGCCGGCATCTCATCCAACCCGGGCCCATCTCCCCGTTCTTCTCCTCCACTTCCCACCATTCTCTATCTCTCTCTCTCTCTGTCTTCTCTCTCAGACCAGAGATGGGAGATCGCGTGTCTTGTGTTTTGTGTGTGTTATCATTAATTACAAAACAAATGTTATGACATTTTTATTAGGATAAATTGTACTCTCGTCCTTTTCATTTGCTTAAATTACTATTTTCGTTCCTACTGTTTTAAAAAAGATAATTTAGTCCTCCAGATTTGATTTAATAGCACTCTAAGATCCTGATGCCGAAATCAGAAAATTTCTCCGACAACCAGGGACCTGAAATGTCAATTTTGCCCTTTAGTCAAAAATTTAAAAAAAACTAAGTAAATTAAAGGGGAGTTCGGAAGAGGAAGAAGGAGGAGAGAAGAGGATAAGGAGGAGGTAGGTGGGTAGAGGAGAAGAAGGAGGAGTCTAGAAGAGGAGGAGGGAGGAGGGAGAAGGAGGAGTTAGGCGGAGGAGGAGGGCAGAGGGAGGAGGGAGAAGGAGGGGTTAGGTAGAAGAGGAGGCCGGAAGAAGGAGGGAGAAGGAAGAGGAGGTAGAGGGAGGAGGAGGTCGGAGGGAAAAGGGAGAAGGAGGAGGAGGAGGAGGAGGAGGAGGTAGGTAGAGGAGGAGGAGAGCAAAGGAGGAGAAAGAGGAAGAGGAATGAGGAGAAAAACTAAAGGGCAATTTGGTCATTTCAGATCGCTGGTAGCCGGAGAAATTTTTCGATTCTAGTACCAGGAACCTTAGGGTGCTATTAAATCAAATCTGGAGGACTAAATTATCTTTTTTGAAACAGTAGGGACGAAAATAGTAATTTAAGCAAAAGAGAAGGACGGAAAGGCAATTTACTCTTTTTACTATTATTTTGGTGCTTGATACCCGAAAATTAATTCTTTGATTTTGATCATATCACGATTTTGTTTTGTGATAACCAAATTGTGAATAAATTTTCTGCAACCAAAATACCATAAGTTCTAATACGAAAAATATTCTTATGATTTGTGCGAGAATTAAATTAGTGTGTGCTAATTATGCCCTATAATTTAATTGTACATGAATAACAAGTAATGAATTTTTTTATAATTTTTTATCCAATTCAAAATCATTAATCAATTATTATAATTTTTGGCTTGTAAACTAATTCAATTTATTGAACATTAAAAATAATTTTCGTGTCTAATAACCCTGGCCATTTCTCGACCTTTTGTTTGTTTTTTATATAGAAAGACATTTTGTTTGCTTCTCTTTATTTTTAGAAAGACCATTTTTGTTTGTTGGATTTGGTATTCTCAAGCAAATACCTATTTTTTAATTTATTAAAATATAGATAAAATAAGTTTTTATTATTATTTTGGTACTACTATTTACCACTTACTTAAAAAAAATACAAAAATGAATTTTTTAATTTATCATTTTTGTGTTCATATAGATACCTGGATTTTTTTTCGTGACTTGGATCATGTCAAAAAAAAATGTAATAACCAAATGATAAAAAAAATCCCTTGTCTTGGATACTCACATGATTTTTTTGTTTGATATTATCACTAAATATCTAATATTGCATTTTTATATAAAGTCCCACAAAAGAGTTAGGCATAGAAATGTCCTCACTGTAATGGGTAAATGCTTGCCTTACTTTCTGCTCAACCTAGGTTATGCTAAAATTTTATTTTGATACTAAATAGTTTTATACGATTTTAAATAGTTTAAGTCGATTCAAAAAATGTGAATTAATTTTTATAAGTAGATAAATATAATTACTAATAGGAAAACACATGCACCATATTATTTAAAGAAATGGTCTAAATTTTAATTTGACCTAAATATACCATAAATTAGTCCTTATTAGAATATAATTTTTATTGACTCTAAAATCGTCATTGTTTACAATATTAAAAGGAAATCTAAAATTATCGTTATTACGATATTAAAAGAAAATCTAAAATTTTCATTGTTACAATATTAAAAATTTGGTAGTCAAATGACTTAACATAAAATTTAGATCAACAAATCTTCAACTGCTTGTCATCTTACACATTAGATCACATTTAATATCTCAAAATTCTATTGTTAGATTACAAATCTTTAATAAGTTATTGTAGATTAGTTTTCTCATTTTTGTGACTGGTATTTTGATTATTTTGTTTTTGAATTCTATGTAAAAGACCAAAGGGGAAGAGAGAGATGAATAACGGAGAGAGTTTTTGTTTTTTTAAGTGAGAGGGTATTTTTTGACTTTTAAAGTGGAGTTTAGCTAGAGAAAATAAAATATTTCATCCCTAGTGACCCAAAAATCTATTACCATCAAACCTTAGGAACCAAAAACTCACTTTTTTAAAGTTAGGGATCTTAGATGAAAACCAAACTTCAAAGATTAGAGGATAATTTGACTTTTATTAATTATATGCTAGTTGTCACACTTTACCACAAGTCACGTAAATATTTTCTGTATTTGAAAAGACACATTAAAAAAAATATGTCTTGGTCATAGAAAATTTTTCCGTGACTCGCTCATCACAATTTTGTTTTTTCGAAAAATAGTTCAAATCACATAATTGATTTTCGATAGTCCACGTGGATATTAAAATGATAATAAAAAATCATTTTTTTTAATTAATGATACATAGTAATACAATAATTCATGCGTTTCTGTGTCTGAATTGGGTGGGTGATTACAGAAAGCCAAATTACCATTATGTGCTTCGTCTAAGTCATAATCACTTACTATCAGGTCCTCTTTGCTTCGTCTACGTCATAATTGACAGAGACTAGAGAACCACCCCCCCTAGCAGAAAATGGGCGACAAAGAAATCTGGTACGTGGATGACAGGTGACGGCAATGCCCCGTTCGGGTTTTAGTCGTCCATGTCAAGGACGACATCTACTTGAGGCGGATGGCTATTAGCCTTTTGTTTAGTTGTTCTTGTTTTGAACAGTGTGCTACAACTGAGTGATATTTTTTTATGAATCTTTTAAAGTTAGTACATAAAAACATGAACAAACTCGAACATTGAAGCGCCAAGCATACTTGTTACTTGAAAACTGCCATCAATAAATTGGAGTTAGAGATATTCTTTTTCACTTTTTGTTGTTGTACATGATCATTGTCGCCGTCCAGGCTAGAGAAAATATGTAAAGGCAGCCACCAAATGGCGGAAATGGTGTTCTAAATTAAGCTTGACGTAAATTGCTCAGCTCAAATCAGTCGTGGAAAATCCTCTATCAGCTGCATAGTCTACGAAGCTATAGAGAGGCAACACGCTCTTGCCGTACTTCTCAAACCCGTCGAGTTCCATCTTTGCCTTAGCTCTCAACTCTTGAGCCACCTCCATTGCCTTCTCCACTCCATACAGGGCAACATAGCTCTTCTCTTTCTTACTCCTCTTCGTGTCGTCTTCCTCGCTTTGTGTCTTCTTTGCTTCCAATATGTCATCGATCACCTGGTACAGGACCCCGACAGCTCTTCCGTACCTTCTCAGTCTTCGTACGTCATCCTCGTTGGCACCGGCCAACAGGCCCCCGCAGGCAGCAGAGCACTCGCCCATCTCTCCGAATTTCTTCTCGTTGATGAATTCAACTGCATTCGGACTGCCCTCAAGGTCTAGGAACTGTCCTGCCGCCATGCCTGTGGAACCCACAGTACGAGCAATCTCAGTAATCACACGGAGAATGCGTTCTTCGGGAACTAGCTCAGTGGGCGTGTTGTAGACAATGTGCTGGAAGCCAAGAGGGAAGAGTGCGTCTCCTGCCAGGATCGCCATATCTACACCATAAACTGTATGGTTTGAAGGTTGGCCTCGACGTGACGTTGCATCGTCCATGCAGGGAAGGTCATCATGGATAAGTGAAGCTGCGTGAACCTGTTCAAACACAGTAAGATCTCAATCCCTTGCAGATACCGACACACAAAGAGTCTACGACATGCAACCACCCCTTGCAGGAAACCAATCCTACTCCAAACCCAAAGCGCAACTTCACCAATTTCATCCCGTTAGAATTGGGAGAAGGGAGGAGACGAAGAATAGACTCAACCGCTAAAGTTTTGCATCTATCCAAGAAGCACCCAATTCGGGATTCCACATTCTTTACCTACCAGCCAAAGGCAGAAGAGGAAACTTAAAGCAACATACAGAGTCCATAACCAACCATTAGCTTCGCATTTAGAAAAATTTCTCTGGCTCAGAGGTGACACCAAAACGCCAAGCTTTATCCAAAACCCACCTACAGCAGAGCACAAAGATCGCCACTTTTAACAAAATTCTTCAACCCGATCAACTACCAACTAATCAACCAACGAGCTGGAAGTCTAAAGATGGAAACTTCAAGGCAATTAGGCCTTGAGGCCTCAAATGACAAAAGAGTGTTAAGAATTTCCATATCCAACCCAAAACTTTAAAGCAATGGATTGGTGGATTTTCCACACTTATAAACTTGTCCCCTACTCTTGCACTAAGTAATGTCAGAGGAATTTCGAGCTCTCTACGAATAATACTAAGGATTCTCAATACACACTCTCATACCCGATTCGATAACATGTAAGAATTTCCATATCTAACCCAAAACCTTAAGACAATGGGTTAGTGGATCATCCACACTTATAAATTTGTCCCCACTCTTGCACTAACCAATGCAGGATTCTGAATATTCTGGTTTCCAATTCCAAACAAATATATCTACCAAAAGATGTAAATGTGATTATTCAACTATCAAATAGCAAACACCCGGACCTAACTAAAGATGGAAACTTTTGACGAAAATTAAGAGAAAATGGAGAAAGCGAGGGACCATCTCGAGGGCGCAGGCGGTGGGGAAGGCGGCGAGGCGGTTGGCCCCGAAGAGCTCGCAGGACGCGACGCACATGACGGGCGGGGACCTCTTGGCGCCCTTGGCTAGGACGGAGTATCTCATTGCCTCGTATATCTTCTCCGGGTACTGAACCGGCACCGCCTTCTCTAGGCTCTGGTTGATCTCTACTATCAGCTTCGCCCAGTAACTCTTCAGGTCGAACTCCGCCGACACCGTCCCAGCCGAACACCGCGCCGGCGAGACGACGACGCGGCGGCGTGGCTTCTGGAGGCGGAGGGAGTGAGCTGAGTGGAGAGGGAGAGTTAGTGGGGAGCGTGTAGTGGTAGATAACGCCATATCTATTGGTTAAGACAATGACTTCTGAAGTGATTGGTTTATTTAAAGGGTTTAGTTTATGCGTTGGAAACTTTCTTTTGTCTTTCTGAAAAGTGGAAATTTTGCAGTTGGACTGATTCTTAAATTTGTTCAATTCTTGCGGAAGAAAATGAAATTTGAGAAGTAGATGCTGCATCATGCTATAAAGAACTGGTAGAAAAAATAAATAATTATTAATTTGATTAGTATCATGCTATAACTCCTAAATTATAAGGTTTTGTTATTTGACCGACTAGTTTCATAGATCTAACAATCTTTTTTTTAACGTACTTAATTCTCACTCGCATGTGTTTTAGAAATTTTTTCAAGAGATCATCCATCTTGATCATTCTTTCAAGTATTTAATTCTGAAATTATTTCAGAATGTGCGCCGGGAAAAAATACACATTTGGTATCAAAGCGACCTCCACTAATACATTATTGTTCGGAGATCAAAACCACTTACAAGTATCTAGCGCGATGAAGATGTTGTGTATTTAAGGAAGGTTAAATGTAATATACCGCTAATGATTTGTAATGTCTATTTAAATAATTTGATTGGTATTATTTATATCAATAATGTTTACTTTCTTGTCCACGCACATCCTAAAAAAATACAATATTAAACGAGTATGATCGGGAACAAGATCAAGATGAATAAATTCTTTAAAAAAATTCAGTACGTGTGTAATTAAATAAAAAACACACTAGAAAAGATGCGTGTTGTTCTATAAATATAGAAATTCAAATCGCAAGAAGTTATAATAATAAATGAGATATAATGAACGAGTATATAGTTGTTCTACTTCGATGAGTGAAACAATCTCGAAAAGTTTGCTCCGGCCGGCACAATAATAATTAAATGGACGCATTGTAAATTTCCGAAGATAGAGACACTCCAGGGTCGGAGTTTCCATCAAGAATAAATTATATATGATCCTCTGTGGTTTGGATAATTTAACTCTGGCCTCTTTGATATTTGCAAATCGATTAAAGACATCTTTCAGTTTGACGAATTTATACGATCTAGTCCCTGTTGCCGGATCGGAGAAATTTCTCCAACGAAAAGGCCCTGGAAATGACACATATACCCTTATACTAAAAACAAAAAATTTCAGGAAAACCCCCCGAAGCTTTCTTCTTCATGACCCGTCTTCTACCCCTCCTTCGTTCCCCTCGAATCCTTCTTCTTCCTCCAAGTTTCAAACATTCAAGTCCAACGAAATAACGTAGTGCATAAATAAAGAAAACAGCAACCACATTAATGGAACAGACAAAGAAAATTGAGAATTGACCAGCACCCAAAATCCTAACATATTAGATTACGATAAACCCAAAAAAAAAGATGTGATTAAGCTATTAAACTAAATTCACATAAGCAGACTGGAGTCCCAGACAAGATCTAGGTCGGTGAGTTCGAGAGGGTTATCCCTGCCCAGCTTCTCGAACATCCTCTTCCTATATCCCTCCCAGATTCCACCCTCTCCATCACCTCCTCCTCCTCCTTTTCCTCCAATCGAACCCTATTAAGAACTCCGAGTCTGGTGACTGAGGACCACCCTTGGGGCTGTGCACCTTCAACCCCAACGACTTTCCCACCCAGTCCTCGTGCTTGAAGTGCCTGAACCAATTATGGAGGACGGATCCAGACCTGACCTCGACTAGCTTCATGATGTCGTGCTTCTCGTAGATGATGACTAGGTCACAAGTCTCTTATGGTTCGGTTCTTGCTTTGTTGGTGATGTTCACGGTGAGGGAGGGCAGTTCCGGTGAAGCCCTAATTACGGTGATTTCTCCCCTTTTTAGAACACCCAAATTCTGACTATTTCGGGTGGAAGAGGTTGAGTAGGGGACGTGAAGAGGGTGACGAAGGAGATGAACATCTCCATTTGGATTGGCCTGGACGGTAACAATATTGTCGACTCAACCATCGTAATCCCTTTCCTCGACCACATATTGGATGTTCGTAATCTCAAAACTAAAAAATACCCAGGCTGAAAAAACAACTATCTTTTGAAATTGGAAGAAACGGGAGTTTGATCTCAGCTTGACGAGCCAAGATTTGATTCTATGTTAGATTTAATTCTCTGTGAAAATTGATTCAAGGGAAAGAAGCCCTATTGTTCGCTTAAGAGAGGAGAGGAGAGAATGTGGCAGAGGTCAGGGTGGTGGAGATGAAGATGGAGGAGGGGGGAGGAGGAAGAAGAGGGCGGAGGAAGAGAAGGGAGGAGGAAGGAAGAAGAGGAAGAGGAGAGTGTTTTTTAAAGGGAGGATATATGTGTCATTTCTAGGGACTCCTCGCTAAAGAAATTTTTCCGATCCGGCAACAGGAGCTAGATTGTATAAATTCGTCAAACTGAGGGGTATTTTTAATCGATTTGCGAATAACAGGGGGACGAACGTTAAATTCCCTAAACCACAGGAAGCCAGATGTAATTTAACCTTCCATCGAATGTTTTGGTAACGGCACAATAAATAATCAACTAGCGGCATCGTCTGAGGTAGGTGAACAGAAACCGTGACAGTTTACCATTAAAAAATGATATAAAAAAATTGATAATTAACTGCACGAGACCTTTGCCTGTAAGTATGATTATAAAACATGACCAAACGTGTGCCTTAATATATGCACTCGTGACATGTGCATGTTCCAAAAAGGAAGTGGTGCATTACATGTGAGATACCGAATTCAAATAATTAAAAATATTATAATACTAATATTTGTTAAAAATATATATATATTTTTTTGGTGGAAATATTTTTTATTTGTTCAACATTGTTCAAAGATGAATTAGTAACGCAACAACCTTGAAAATTCAAGATAGTTAGAGAAACTGAGCATAGGTTAGGTTGATAAGTGGTCCAGCCCACCCTGTAGTCGTAGTGGTCCTCCAGAAAGGCCCAAGCTCAAGAAAATAGGTTTGGTTTGGAGATGGGTTTATACTTTATACTTTAATAAGCTGGGCTCCCTAGTGCTAGAACCTCACTGAGTCACTGGTTGCTTCGTTGACCAAAGCCAGCAGTTGCTCTTTTTTTCGTTTACTTTCTCAAGGGAGGCCAATAGTTGTTCTTAGAAGCCAATTATTTGTACAACAAAATGTCTAATTCAACTGACACATTTTATATGGGACTTATCTGTCAGCTAATCTACAAAAGAACTTATATAATTATAGTTCCCTGCCGAATACAACAATCGGTATCTCATTGGACTGTTATTGTCCAGCGTCAAGTTCGGATCAAAATACCCTCCTCCAGATTGATCAAGTGATTGGCAACATAGATATCCAACAAAATTACATTTCTTTACAGTTCAGCTATACAACTTTATGTTAGTGGGAGGAATTCCTCTTCCCCTTCCTCTTCCTCTAGAGGAGGGACTCCAGCTTCTTCACTATTCCCAGAAGAGAAGACTTGCCTTCACAAGCTTCGACAAGTACTTGAATCCTTGTTCCGACATCAAACCCGTTCTGCAGCGGCTCCATCGCTCTTGGCATCGGTAGCTTGTTGTATCGAACTAGATCCAGCATCATTCCCTGTTGACAGATGAATGCAAACTCATTGTCCATATGACACGTGCATTACTCAGCAACATAATAGAAATCAGGAAGGCCGAAAATTTGCAAACCTCGTGTTTTTGCTTCTCAGAGCAATCTCGCAGAAGAGACCTGATCAGTTTATGACGCAAAGCTTTCTTGTCAGCAGAAATGGCGAAAATAAATAACGAGACATGATGCAAGACCAGGGTGAATGCCATTGTGTTTCGAGTTACAGCTCTATCAAGAGCACCTGATACCCATGACTTTACATAAGCTTCCAGAACATTGTCATTATCCTGCACAAGTATTAAACGCCAACTTGTAAGAAACGCACATCTTATGCCATCTTTATCAAATCCCCTTTTCTGGCATTTTTTAAGGACTTCCTAATTTTTCAAAGTCGAGAAAATTGTGATTTTAGAAGACACGAAAGCAAAGAAGGCTGACATCACATATTTTAATCATCCATTTCTGGGAAATATACTTGAGGACCCATTACCTCGATCGGATAGAGATAGCCATCTCCCTTGGCCATGCAAGCCTCCAGAGGCGGTAGAATCTCAAGAACACGAGCATTACTCAACGCATTCCAACCAGCAAGTCTCACGGGTGCTTCAGCATTTCGATGTAAATAAATAGCAACTTGACGGCCAAATATCAAATCACCATAAGATATAGCAGAAAATTGATCCACAAGGGCTTCAATGAATGTAGTGTAGCTCTCATGAATTTCTGATTGAAATCCCATAAAATCCGCATCACGTTGTCTCTGGCCTTCGGCCATTTTATCATGTTTCGTGCTATCGAGTTCAGCACTCAAATTGGACCTTGCCTGATCAAGTAGCTCACCGTAAAGGTCCTGCAAAGCCTCATAAACATTTCGAGTCTTTTCATCCTCAAGTACTCCCATTCCAACAAGTAAGGTGACAGACAACGAATGCAACTTCCAAACCAAAGGTACACGCTGAACAGGGGAGGGGGTATCGGCTGACAGAATACAGGACATAGTTTCGCTCCCAAGTAGAAAGAAAAGTCCACTTTTAGCAATCTCAATTATATCACTAGGAACTTGCACAGGATCTGAGACACTTGACACACTTTTAAGACCAGTATGCTTGTCCTCAGAGACGGTCGCAACTGAACTGAGCAGCCAATGCAGGGGAAGGGGTAATCGCTGATGTGTCCATTCTGTTGTAAGCGAAGAGCTATAATTCTCTGCATTCATCCCACTGGATGATTCTACCCCTTCGTGTATAGTGGTCAGAGGAACATGGCCCTTCTTAGAAATTCTGCTGGCGGAAGAATTACGGCCAACAGTGGGCTCTGACTTCCTCTTCAGAGACAACCATCGACTATTATATTGCAGAGATAACATTCTACTAATGTGCACATAGTCCTCTTCTTTAAAAGCCGAGACTACCTGTTGAGGACCCTTTGTGGATTGGAGACATTGTTGTATGCAAGAACCAAGCTGCTTAAGAATAGGGACTCCAAGCAACATATCAAGTGCCTTGGCTCCAGTTATCCTATCACTGGGGCCACAAGTTAAGCATACTTCAAAGAGAGAATTGAGCCTCCGCAAAGCCGAAACCTTATCTTCTCTAGTATCTGGTTCTTCGTCACAAAAATCCCACATAGAAGTCAGCATGTGAACAAGTAATTCCGCATCCTTGTGCACCAACAAAACATGAAGCGACCAAAACCCTCCACCAGAAGCACCCCAGCCAACTCCCACCCCTGGAGCAGGTCCTCCCCGACCAAAACATTCAATGGACTGCACCAGTGACCACTCTGATGAAACCAATTCTGTGAAAAGATTGAGCACATTTCTGAATTCAAGAACAGACCCTCGTTGTATTCCATTATCGAGAAGTTTCCCTACCCATGATGAATTGTATCTAGCCAATGGAGGATGAATCTCATTCTTAGCTAATTTTATCAAGTTGTCAATGGAAGTCACAATACGAAGTATCCCGTGAAGGCAGCAACTTGAGGCCAAGGATGTTTCATTTCCACCTAGCTGCCTAAAACAACATAGTACTTCAGTAAAGGAGCTACTCTTACTGAAATTTTCAACTTCCTCTGTGCCACTATTATTAGGAAAGCCGAAAAACCCCTGGTTGATAATTTCAAGTCCAACTTTGGGAACAAATTCTGGCAACCATGGTACACAATTATCCATCTCGTGGACACTAGTATTGTCTTCTGGTTTCATTCTTTCAAGCAAAGTGGATAGCATATGCATCACAGATGAATACACCCACAGCAAGGAACGAACAGAAACATCATGGAAAATGCAGTCTGTTGCATTTCTCTTTTGGCCCTCAAATATTTTGCAAACAAGAGGATCACTCTTGGACGCTATCCACGTTAGAGCAAAATCAACAACAGGGCTAACATAATTCCAAGACCAGGTTTCGACTTCATCATCAGCTTCATTGGTTAAATGCTGCCGAGTATGGAGCAACGGAAGTTTTCTAGCCAAAGCCTCCAGAACTGAGAATGCTTCCGCAGAGATTGAAGCAAATTCACAGAGAACATCATTCTCCAGAAGTTCATCAAATTTAGGCCGCATCAACCACAAGCACAAGGCAGGGAAGATAGTTGGATAGTATGACAAACAACAACCGTAGTTAATGCAAACCTTCCAAAAACGAAGTTGTTCAACCATCAAAGCAGATGAGAGTTTACAGCTCTCCTTGCCTTGTTTTATCCACTGGTCAAGAGAAGAAAACGGTTGAAACAGATGCCATGTGACACTCTGAAAGGATCCATTGTTTATAAACTCCATACAATTGGTCTTGTCAAATTTAGCAAAAACCTGCTTCCAATCAAAGTGAAACACGAGTTCAGTGTTTTTGGGTCTACCAGATCGATGCTTCATCATGATATAACTAGCATGAATGAGCACGTTTGTACACTAAAATTGAATGCGGGAACAGATTTACCTTCAACAGACGAACAGAGTTTATTTTATAAGTATAATAGTGGTCTCCATTGCCTCCCATTGAGAATCTGTGGACAATTGTGTGGACAAGCCTTTGGCACTTCATTACTGCATCAGCACATGTTGGTGAATGCCTCGCTATTGCGCAAAGAATAGAGATTATGCACTCTTCCAAACTGGCAAACGGGTTACTCTGAAAGCAAGAACAAATACTTTAGAAAATTCAAATTTTGATCAAAGAAACTAATAATATCCACTTCTACTTTTTACAACAATATTATGCCTTTACTGGTTACACAAGTCCGCTACCATGTCATTACAGTCGAAGCATTATTTCTATTAAAACAAATAGACCAAGAATGACAATTGATGTCACGTTACTCTGCACAATGACTCTCCCAGAAAAACTGTGACTTTGTTAAATTCTAAGAACCTTTTCTATGTCATCTACGGAACCACGTGATTACTCAAAAGAAGGGTGAGGAATAGCTTGCCTCCAAAAGAAAGCGCAATCTTGGAAGCATTCCCATCCTAACCAAACCAGCAGCGAAGTCTTGACTAGCTATAACAATATCATCTTGTATTGTGTGTTTCCCTTCAACCTCATCATCAGAGATTTCCTCAGACAAATTTAAAATAGTAGAAGGCTTGGCACTATACTTCCAGAAACCACCAGGAATAAAGCCAGCATCAATCTCGGGCTTGGTCCGAAACACAGGGGCAGTGAAGATATCCTTCTCGTAGCATCCCATTTTCTGGAAAAACAAAAAGAAAAACTATTAAGCCTCGGAAAGCAATAAGTATATTAGATAGCAAAGATTCTAAAAGGAGGTCACCTCAGAGATCTGGAAATAGTTCTCATTCAGACTACAAGTCAACACACTTTGGATGACTTTTGCACAAGCTAAAACAACTGAATTGTGGTTGTCATCAAGACAAATCCTACAGATCATGGAAACAATTAACCAATTGCAGCTTGCAGGAAAATAATGAGAACCCCAAAATAGACAGGTGGTTAAGAGCATCCCAGGGCAAGAAAAATGGGCAAATTGAGCTTCCAAATAAAATCTAACCTCAATGCCAAAACGAGTTCAGGTTCAGGGCCAAGTGCATAAGCCCACACAGCTTCCCAATCAACTGACTGTGTAACTTGCTCCGCAATTGCCAAAGAGGAACCAACTTTATTTTGCTGAATGTTGTATATTGCTCTATCAAGCAAGGATGCAATGAGATGCAATGCAAGTGACCGTTGCCCAGGAATCTGCAATATACAGGGTAGCACCAATAAGGGATATAGCATGCTCGTGGTCGGAGAAGATTGAGAAAGACTTAGATGAATGTTCAGAAAGTAACTTTTGCGATGACATGGATAAAAACTAACCACACTTCTACTAAGTTGTACAGCTTCTTTGATAGTATAACCTGCTGCTGCAGGATCCCCTTCGGTCCTTAAAAAGTCGCGCTCACCAACATTATCAACGGTTAGTCCATGCTTAAGAGCCACATGTCCTGCAGGGGGAAAAAGAGATTGAATTCAAAACTATAGCAACCAAATTCCCTGTATAACAGATAATCAAGTTAAATCAGTAGTTCTGCTGCCATATTGATCCAGTGGTTCATTTTCGACAGCAGATCGCAATCGAGAGACAAGTCCAAAACTTCTTGCAAGTCATCCACTAAAAATAACACTTTTATGTAACTTGTTTGATGGCATGCCAGAGAAGCAATGACTTCAAGGTGGCAACACAATGAGACATAAACCAAAAAAAAAAGAGAGGATCCCGCAACTATATTTGTCGTCACGAGAGCTTAGCATATGCCACAAAGGACTAAATTAATATTCCAGCTTCAATTCCATCAAGATGAAAACCAGCGGACTCACGATACCAACTCTTAGGCACCCCAACTAATATCTGGTCCAGTGAAACCCAGGAAAAGAAAAGGACAAGGAATATGGCCTTTTGTCATACCTGCTTCTGACTCGTTAGCAATAGCTGCTCCCTCTAGAGAAAACCTCAAATCTCTGACAGCTTCAACTCTTTGGCTCCAAGCGTTCCACAAATTGGCAGCGCCAGAATCCAAGTTATTCACTTTACCACTCTTTGGCCGACCTTCTTCACCTCCTGTTGTCTTTGTTGTAGTCCTAAAAGATCTGTCTGTCGATGAGTGGTTTCCATTTTGATAATTGGAAGACTGAACCTTCTCCAGTTGTTTCTTTGCAACTTGGTCATCAATGATATTATCAGTTCGAGCGTTGTTGGACAGGTCAGACCCTAGCTTTGAAATATTAATATTCTTAGACTTCCGTCCTTTGAGGAAGTTCAGCAATGATGGGTTCATCTTCTCCATGAGCTCCGCTTGTGCTTCTGCTATTTCTTCAGGTGCCATACTCTTCAACCGCATATGATTCTCTGCGTCAATCTCACTCTGCAGGGACACCGATCCCCCATTTACAGAATTTCGCCAACTAGAGCCAGAAACTGGATCCGAATCTTTGATATTGTAATCATTTCCGGTCTCTCCTGATGCCAAATCAGTCTCATCCAGCTGCGAGTATGACACAACACTAGAGCCATCACACTGAGCTCGAAGTCCTGGTGAGACCTCCACTTCCATATCAGCGGGCGACGAGCATGATTCTGTATCCATCTCCCTCGGCCCACCACCACCACAAATCAGCCGTTTCTTCAGCTCTTCCCCCGATATCTTCTTCCTCAGCGAACTGTTTCCCTCAGCCTTGTCAGAACCATCACTGCTCAACACCTCCCTCCATTGCTTAAGATCCATAGCCTTCTTCTGCTTCCTCTTGACGGGATTCGCAAAGGCCGGGGGCGGCGCTTCAAAGTCAACAGATTCCGCCTCCTCAAGCTCCTCACCATCCACACTGCCAACAATACCCGTCCTCACCGCCGGATTCCAATGCTGGAAAAAAAAAACCGAACTCCAACTATCAGCAAACAAGACTAAAATACACACAAACAAAATGCCAATAAGTTCAATCCGAAGGACTTACGGGGCCGTGGGAGCGGTGGCGGGCGACGGGGAAAGGCAAGACGGTTGGCTGAGGAGGAGGCGTGGCGGTTACACGCATGTTTTTATGTGAAGTGTCCGAAATGCCCTTCTCGACGATACCGCCGATTACACGAGAAGCGACGTCGTCCCCGTCGAGACCTAAACCGTTGTTGCTTCCGAATATCTTGGCGGTTCGAGCCTTCTCCGGTCCGGAAGCCGACGATGATCCTAGTACAACCTCCTTTATCTTCCTCTTCTTCTCCTCTTCCATATCCATTTCTATTCGCTTCTTGAAGCTCGGCCTTCCTCTTCCAAGTTCCCAACTCCAACTAGCTTTTTTCCCTTGTTTTGTTTCTCCCTCTTTCTTCGCGAGAAAGAAAGAGCACATAAACCCTCGACCACTGGGCCTCCATTCGAATTGAGCCCGTCGGCTTCAGTCAAACTCGCCTGATGGGCCCAAACTCCCAACGGCCGAAATCAAACACTTGTATAGATGCGAACATAATAAGAAATTCCAAGTCATTAAACCATTTAGTGAGTGTTTGGTTTAACTCTTAGGTATAAGTGGTTTACAGATAGATATTTAACAACTGATTTTTAGTTGAAACCCAAAAGACATTTTTTCCAACCGCTAAATTTGTGGCTGTTACATTTAACTGATAGCTGTTATAATATTAAATTACCAACATACCCTCGATTCAGTTAACTTATAATTAAATATTAAATTAAGAAAGATATTTTTTTAATTGGCAAAAATATAGAGATAAATACTCAATATTATTATATTAAATATTAAACTAAGAGGGATACTGTTTTATTGGCAAAAACATAGAAATAAATATTAATTATTCTATATTAAATATTAAATTAAGAGAGATACTTTTTTAATTGGCAAAAGCATAAAGATAAATAATATATACTATATTAAATATTAACTTAAGATAGACACTTTTTTAATTGGTGAAAGCATAAATATAAATAATATATATTATATTAAATATTAAAGACTAATGTTTATTAGTCAATTACCCTTATAAGTAATTTTACAACTCAACAGCAACAGTCAATGCTAATTTACCAAACACTTTTGCAAAATTCAGATATAAGCTATGAGCTGAGTACTAACAACCAACAACTGATTAGTCGACAACCAACAGATAACAGCTAAATTTCATCAGCCGTACTAAATAGACCATAACTGAGCTATTTTAGTTTAGTCTGGAGTTTTAAATTTGAATCTTGCAACGTAGATGCCCTAAAATTTGGTTTAGAAAATTTCGGCTTAGTCGCAAAATGGCAACCACGGGAGTAAAGTAACAAGTTCTATTGTTTGTAAACTAGTCACGAAATTTTGAGAAATCGAAATATTAGTCTATGGGACTTATTTCTGTGTAATTGTCACTTTATATTACTAAAATACTCCTCCATTGTTTTAAACATTTACATCCCATCTCTATCAAAACAACCAAATCCATCTTATTTCTCATGGTTCTTGTATAAAATTTTAGTACTGATTAACCGAATCTTAAACACAAACAATGAAAGATTAGTAAATTGATATTGACTAGGATTAGCAAAAAAAAAAAAACCCAACAACAAGACAAGAACTACTTTTGAAAGACGTTCAAACACATTTTATTTGATGTCTTTCAACGTGTTTGTTACACTCAGATAAAATTAGACTGCTAATTTTTTTTCCTCTCGTTTCTTTTCTCGACGTTTGTTGTAGTTCTTAATGTTGTTAATGGTTGGCTGCGATTAGATCTGTAATTCTCAAAGCAATCTTCCTGAGGACACCTTGTGATCATTCCAACAATTGACATACAGATAACAGATGTACGCGTGCATATTATTTGGTGGCGCAAAAAGTACCCAAGTCCTGCTATTCTTTGTACTCCCATCCTCTTGCTGATGAATCGAACACTAATCTGTTAGGCGCTTAAGCCAACAGCAATCATAATAAGAATCCTTAACCAGTTATAGGACTTTTGAATCATGAAATGTTAGAAGTTTCGATTTTAAATTTTGAAATAGATGTTTCAATAAATTGGTATTAAGAATTCTAGCACCTGTTATTCTATTGATAATTTTGTTCAGTCTAAACATAGACTAATTAACTTAATACATTATAAATATGAATTAATTGTTATGAAGTTGTATATTCTACCCAAAAAATTAAATAAGTATTCATGAATTTTATAAATTTGAAAAACTCCCAATGTTGACCACTCTTGTGCCTTGACTCTAACAATTTGAAATAGGAAAAGAGGCTCAGATCATTCGGAGCTGTGAGTCCCAAGAAAAAACTCTTTCACTTTTTTCTTTTACTCATGTTGAGTCCTAATTTCAGTTTTCTCTCACAGCAAAGAGTATGTTACACTTAATCCACATCAACTGTTTTTTTTAATATACCTATTGTATTAAATATGGATATAATTATGAATAAATTTAAAATATTTAAAATTAATTCTGAACTAATAAAAATAAAAAATTTTCAAAATTAAAAATTACTTAAAAGTAATTCGAATTACAAATATATAAAATTGTAAATTAAATAGAATTTAAAGTTTATGATATAAGTTTAAGATTATGGTACAAGGTTTATATTAAATTACCTACTTTCAGCAAAATTACATAAATACATGTGCACATACGTTTTTTCAGTTTCATAATTATATCAAATTACATAATTTTTCTTAAATAAAATAATTTAAACAATATAAATTACATTATTGTATACAATTAATTTTATAAAACTATTACAAAATATTAGTCTGAACACCATTTCTATAATTTATTTTTTTATATACCAATTTAATAATTTTTTATGAATAATAGCACCAAAATAAAAATAAAACCCATATAAGCTATCACCGCAGCCAGGACTTGCAAAAGGACAACCGCGTGATTACGTAAGCTGCTCTCGAATCTAATGAACAGAGCCAACTCATCATCTTACTATTGGCCCCCCCCTCACGTCTTGTTACCCCTCTCCCACTTCGGATGACATTTTGTAAATGTCAACCTCCGACTTTTCCTCAGGTTCTATTCTATCTCACCAAGTTTCACCCTTAAGAAAACGTTTTGAGGAACTTCATTCAACGAATATTGAAGGGGTCTCTTTGTTTCCCATAGCTTATAATATATTTGGAAGCTGTGTCCAGGTTTGAAATAATTCAATAAATAAGCACATCGTCCAGCTGTTATACCTATATAATCTCTTTGTTTCCCTTTGAACATATATCACAAAGAAGAACAAGTTCTATCTATCTTATATCACTACGCAGACAACCACATTTGAAACATGGCTGTCTTAACTTGCATTAAGCGCGGATTGGTGCTTCCGATACTCGGTATGCTGCTGACCACTCTCTTGAGCGCCGCGGAAGGTGGCAACTTCCCCCGAGACGTGAACGTCAACTTCGGCGGGCCACGCGCCAAGATACTCAACGGCGGACAGGCCATGACGCTGTCGCTCGACAATACCTCGGGCTCCGGCTTCCAGTCGAGGAACGAGTACCTCTTCGGCAGGTTCGACATGCAAATGAAGCTGGTCCCCAACAACTCTGCGGGTACGGTTACCACCTTCTACTTGTCATCCCAGGGCCCAAACCACGACGAGATCGACCTGGAGTTCCTCGGGAACTCCACGGGCCAACCTTACACACTACACACCAATGTGTTCTCCCAGGGGAAAGGAAACCGTGAGCAGCAGTTCCGGCTCTGGTTCGACCCGACCAAGGCATTCCACACCTACTCGATCGTGTGGAACAGTAAGAGGATCATACTGTTGGTGGACAACGCACCCATCAGGGTGTTCAACAACCTGGAGGCTCCACCCACGCTGGTGCCCTTCCCAAACAAGCAACCGATGAGGGTGTACTCGAGCCTCTGGAACGCGGACGATTGGGCCACGCAGGGAGGCCGCGTGAAGACAGATTGGACGCAGGCTCCTTTCATCGCCTCCTACGGGAACTTCAACTTCAACGGTTGCGTTGCACCGGCCGGGTGCAGTAACACCACGAGTTCCGGCCAGGACAATGCATGGCAGACCCAGGACCTGGATAGCAATGGGAGGAACAAGATTCGGTGGGTTCAAAACAATTTCATGATCTACAACTACTGCACCGACAAGCAGCGGTTCCCACGCGGTGTCCCGCCGGAGTGCAAGGTTGCGAGGTTCCTTTGAAGACCAACTTGATGAGATTTTTCTCTCTCTGTGCATCGATACTCAATTCTTTTGGAGATCGATGGTATTTCTTTTTTTGTTGTTGATTGATGTGAGAACTGAGAACTCTCTCTCGGAGAAGCTGTTGTAATTTTTGTTGAGCCATTGTACTGTCATATATCAACATTGTTATTCTTTTGGATTAACGTACCAACGAGCACAATAACAAAATAGTTCTAGTTTCATGTTAAAATGCTAAAAGTTCAAAAATTAATTACTAGTTGGTTCCAACCAAAAAGATAAATGCATTATTACATGCATATTTGACGCGATAAACAATTTCTCTTTTCTTTAATAACTTTTTGAGGTTCTATGTACAGGTAAGAGTGTGCACTCGGGATATCCCGATCCTGAAATTCCAAATATCGAATATCCTGAATACCGAATAACTAAAAAAAGTCATTCCGATCCCGTACCAAATTTTTTTTGGTATAATCCCGAAATTCTCGAAAATACCAAAATTTTAATTCCATTTGCCTTGATTTCATCAAACTAAAGTTGTAATATAACTAAACAAGAATTTTGGAAGAATTATTAAGAGTTTGAACATGAAGTAACTCTGGTCCTGTTCTGTTTCAATGTGTTCAATTGTCTGTGGCTGAATTTTACCTTTAGGTTCAGTTAATTAGTTTAGTTATTTCAGGAAATAGGAAGGCCGAGGCGAGAGGCTTGATCGTGGATTGGGTTGTAACTTTTTTTATATATATATATAGAGAGAGAGAGAGAATTACAATTTAGTATTCGGTATTTCGGTAAAATTCTGAAATATCCCGAAATATCGAAATTCTCAAAATTTTTGAAAAATCTTTACCGAATAAAATCCTGATCCCGAAAATCCCGAATATCGAAAAAACGGGATTCCCGAAATAGTGATCTCATTTGCACACCCCTACGTACAGGTTCTATCGTAGGAACTGCTGCTCCTATGGACCTATGATCTCATCCTTTCTCTAACTGGGAAGTTGGCGAAGAAAGTGAGTTGTTTGAAAAACATTTTCGACCCTCTCTTTACATGTCTTTACTAGAAAACCCAATATTAAATAACTAATTCACTAATTAGTCCATCGTTATATACGAGTATAAATACAAAATTGCCCACCTATAAGTCTATAACAACAACAGTTTGTCTTGGGTATTAAAATTTAAGACCTTGCTTAAACTAAATCAAAGTAAATTAATAATGAATATTACAAATACACTTAACGAACAATAATGAATATTCCTATTAGATCTTAGAAACTAATATTGGAGAATTAGTTTTTACCAATAGAAGATATTGACCTAATTGAGTAGGTAAGGTTAAGCTAATTTTGATGGGAAGTCACACCGTTTGATTTTGAGTGTGTGTCAAAATACTTGTGGGAAAATTAATTCTCTGTGTGAATGAAAAATTGGCTTAGCAGTGGTACGGTTATGAGTTACGAAATATGGGTCTATGAGAATTGTTCTAAATTCCATGGCATTATCTTTTAGAACTGGGCTGAATTTGTTGAAGCGATTCTAGACCTAAAATTTGTTGGGCCTCTGTTTGGACAAGCCCACATTCTAGAAGCTTCTTCCACTTCTAGATGCCATTTGAATTTAAATTCCAAATTTAAATTCATATGTAACGACCTATATATTTTAGGATTTTATTAGTCTTGTAACCTCCTATTTAATGGGTAGGTTAATGGTTATATAAAATCATGATTTGAATGTTAGAGGGTCCTAAACTCCCTATAAAAGGAACCATCTACTTCATTCCAAATGATTCCAAGCTCACACTCTTCCTTGAGCTCTCCACCTTTCCCTCTCTAATAGCATACACATAAGAGTCGGAGTTCCAAACCGTCAAATGTTCGAAAGGAGTGCAATAATGCTTCCTATTGCACTCGTGATTGGGCGTTTTACGTTGGGAACTCTCTTACCAACGGAGGCCTGAAGCTATAAGGCGGGTAATAAGAGTTTAAGGGCACACGGTTAAACCGTGGCCTCGTCCAAGATTAAATCGGAAGTTCATGATATCGAGGAGGACCAAAGACAGAAGGAGGTAACATTTTTACGGTTGTGCAAACCGGGTCGTAAAAATACTTTTTCTCAACTTTTATATTATTCGCTGGTTTATGTATATGCATGTCAAACCATAATTTACTAATATTAGTTCCAACAATCTTAAACTCTTATTAATATGATATTAGTAAATTATGGTTAACTATCATATATGTTCTACGAGGATTATTCTGATTGTCGTAGATTTTGTCCAAAGATTTAACCGGAAACATTCTATCGTTTGGGGATAGCTCATGCTTAATCGTAAGTTAGGTTGGATCGTAATCTCTTCATGGATAATGTTTAATTAATTTGTCGTTCCATTTCGTATTATTGTCTACGGCCGCATTGGTGTTTGTCAATTGCCTACTACGGTTCGGTTTGTGTGTGTTCGTGCTACAATTGTCAGAGTTCCGTTGTTAAATGATTAAATATAATAAACTTGGGTTTCCTGGTTACTGAGTTTCCTTATTCTTAGATTTTGGACTCCTCTGTGTTTATTTGGTAATGGACAAGATTTTGAAGTAGATCTTCTATCAACCATTTCATTTTTACGTATGCACCTACTGTTTTAATTGTGTGCCAATTTAATGCATTTTAAGATAATATTTGAATTACATAATCAAATCAACCGTTTCGTTGTATATTCTTTTAAGTTGTGGTTTTCCGAGCTTTTAGTATGTCAATTAGTGTTCTAATTTATTTTAGTCATAACTTTACTGTTGTTTTTAAACGTAGATCATTTTTGGGTCAATGTTCATAAAACTTTATGGATTAATTTTTTACATGGAGATCATATTCTTTTTCTTATTGGTCTGGCTTGAAATGCAATACTTTCAGAAGGTATGTGGTAGGATAATTTTTTGGCCACTGTTTCGCTGCAATTATAATAGAATATTATTCATTATTGCCATAACGCCACCTTACTCTCTTGCTATTAAAAGGAAATTCAATACTGTTTTGAAGTTGGTTCAAGTGCATTCTAGCATCTTATCCGAAAAGAGATTTAATTTATTTGAGTTGTGGCTAAATAACTTATTGTGATCCATTGTTTGATAGTGCGAAAGTTTATTGTGTGTTATATTGGGTTCAAACTCATTCCACACTGAAATTTATTGGTGTTATGATGGATAGTCTTTATTAATAGAGAATATGTGCAAGGTATTGTTGCTCGCATCTGTAGTAGTGCAGTTGATTTTCCGTTACAATGAAATTGAAACCTTGGCGATGAGTTTATGGAGCGCTCAATGACTCGGTAATATATACACTATTATTATGTATTTGTTATAATAACCGTGTGATGAATAAATTTGACTAAGATGGTTGTGGTCGATGTCGTATGGTTCTTCATTGTGACTAGTTTAATTCTTGTGATCAGTTACTTGGAAATGATACAATGTGTATTATTGAGTAAAAGTTATTAGTCACGTAATTTATTTGTGGTGATTATAAATGGTTGAGATGAAGACCATCAACAACGAGATGATGAAGTTTCGATTGTGAAAGCTAACGGTGTTAAGGCCGTGATGCAGATATTATAAATCCATTATTGTGTTCTCAATTTTGAGAAGTTTGAAAATTCAAGGATAGAAAAATCAAGAAATGGCAACATGTGATAATGTTGTTCTTGATTATCTTGAATTTGACTTGATATCTCAAAGAGAGAAATTTTTGAGGATGATGTTAGAGATTTTTATAAAACTATTATCCTCAATTTTTTCCAAATGGCAAAGGTGATTAGAAAGTTTATTGCCAGATTGGAAGGACCTCAAGATGTACCTCAAATAAAGAAGAAGGTAGTGAGTCTTGAAGACCTTTGAGAAGATTACGTATCAAGTAAGATAATTAAAAGATTGAGAATAAAATTAGGTGACATGGTGTCAAGGCCAACGTTGTTAAGATTGGTGGAAAATCTCAAAGGAATAAGCAGAAATGCTTTAATAATTCCAAATGAGCAAACATTGTACTGCTGAGAGCTAGAACTAAGAGTTTGATCATACTTGTATTAATGAAGCAAGCTTCAAGATCGATTGGGAATACAAGTGTGGGACTTGATTGATGATTGTATAAAATATCGTTATGTCCACTTGATGAAAAGTAAAGAGAAAACAATAATTATATTCATTCACAATAAGAATAAGTCAAAACCAACTTGAAAGAAAGATCAAAATCTTTAAAAATGTGGGAGAAATTGTTTCTTTCGACCAACTATGTACTAAAGAGAATAGTAGATGAGATGTTGGGTAAAATATTTTACGAATGTAGTAAGGCCAAGAACCTAGCTACGAATTCTTAAAAGTTTGTGAGTGTCTTACAAAGGTTTTGAATCTTCGAGAAAATTTTCTAAACAAAGTTCCAAGAGAGTTTGACTTTCAAGTTAACCAAAGTGGGTGTAATGTGGGGGGAAAATAATCTCAAGATGAAGTTGAAGTACCTAAGCATGAGTATAACAGAAAGTCTAGATATTTATATATATATATATATCATAGACATAATCCGTAAGAATCATTATTGAGGACGAAAGTGATATCTTTATACTATATAAAGTCAAAAGAAAATATCGTGGATCCACTAAACAAAGGTCTAACAAAAGACTTAGTTAAGGTATCATCGAGGGGAATTGGATTAGCCCACGAAATGATCTAAACCCATGATGGCAACCCAACTTGGATCATAAACCTCGATCTGCAAGTTTAATAGGACAACTAAATTATGAGGCTAGGGTCAAACAAAGCACTCAAGAAATTGAGTTCTCTACCTTTTCCTATGATGAAAGAGTGATAGACCTGTCCATGGGAAGGTTAAGCTATAACCTATTAATGATCCTTATACTTTAAGTATATATATAATTGGAGTATGGCAGGATACTTCTTATAAGAGATCACCTATATCGAATATGAAGGGGCCGCTTCTATGAGATGAGTTAAGGGCTAAATCTCTAGAGCATTTGATGAAGTTTCCAAGGCAGTCCAAGGCCAAAATAGACACAACCAAAAGAACTGAGTAGTGGTTTGAGAATGTGTTATATGAGTATATTTGTCTTGGTATGCACAAAATGCCGAATAGTTCAAGGCATCATGTCCACTAGTTGGCAAGTATATCCGAAGGTATTTCACTAAAGAAGATTCAAGGCTTTCAACCACCTTTCCTGATGCAACAAATTCTCGCAGAACTCCATATTGCATTTAGCATTGATAGGTACATATCATATAAGTCAATTTTGTATTCATGTGGGGGATTGTTGGAGAATTAATCTTTACCAATGAAAGAGATTGACCTAATTGAGTGGGTAAGGTTAAGCTAATTTTGATTAGAAGTCACACCATTTGATTTTGAGTGTGTGTCAGATTACTTGTGGGAAAATCAATTCTCAGTGTGAATAAAAAATTGGCTTAACGGTGGTACGGGTATGAGTTACGAAATATGGGTTTGTGAGAATTGTTCCAAATTCCATGGCCTTATCTTTTAGAACTGAGCCAGATTTATTAAAGTGATTCTAGGCTTAAAATCCGTTGGGTCTCTGTTTGGACAATTCCACGTTCTAGAAGCTTCTTCCACTTTTAGATGCCATTTGAATTTAAATTCCAAATTTAAATTCATATGTAACCACCTATTTATTTTGGGATTTTATTAGTCTTGTAACCTCCTATTTAATGGGTAGGTTAATGGCTATATTAAATCATGATTTGAATGTTGGAGGGTCCTAGACTCCCTATAAAAGGAACCATCTCCTTCATTCCAAATGATCCCAAGCTGATACTCTTCCTTGAGCTCTCCACCTTTCCCTCTCTACATAGCATACACATAAGAGTCAGAATTCTAGACCGTCAAAGCTTTGATAGGAGTACATTAGTGCTTCCTACTGCACTCGTGATTGGGCATTGTACCTTGGGAACTCTCTTACCCACGGAGGCCTGAAGTTATAAGGCAGGTTAATAAAAGTTTAAGGACACACGGTTAAATCGTGTCTTCGTCCAGGATTAAATCCGAAGTTCATCATACCAAAGAGGACTAAAGACAAAAGGAGATAATATTTCTACGGTTGTGCAAACCAGGTCGTAAGCATATTTTTTCTCAACTTTTATATTATTCACCAGTTTATGTATATGCATGTCAAACCATAATTTACTAATATTAGTTCCAACAACTAATAAGACCCAATAAACCAACACATTTGGAGTCTACGAGAAGTAATAGGCCATGACTCATGAGAGTATCATTTTATGAGTTAATCCTTGATTTTTCATAATAACCATTCAAGAAAATTTTAATACCTGTTTGAAGTATGTCTTCACCTGTACACTTTCCATAACCTTTTTGAATTTATTGTGGTAACAAAATTTTAAAGATTACTTTTAGTAACCCAGAATTGGACAGAATGCGTAAAAGAAGCTACTACGACATAAGCTAAAAGAAGCAGGAATCACGATTCCTTAAAGCCTACCTATTTAGATTTGTGAACATTCACATCCCTTACCTACTTGGATAACGTATCCCGTTATGACCAAACAATTTACATGGAAGGAAACTAATAGGATCAATCTGCAATATGTAGTTAATATCAGCGAAATCACTAACTCTAATAATGGCAATGCCACAAGTTAATCTCTCTCTGAAGCATCACTAGAAATCCTTCTTGAGCTCAGATTACCTGTATATGACCAAACCTTCTCAAACTCACTGAGGAATGCTTTTTCCACCTTCCAATCTGATGCATCCTTGGCATTATTTCTCCTGAAAGATTGTGGTGCCCATCTTGGGCTTCCATCCACTGGAGTGGACGAACTGAAGGTTAGCATGGCGATTGGGGACAATAAAGAACTATGCTTAATCATAAATGGGCTTGGGGACATCCCTTTCTACAAATGGAGGTCCCCCAATCCTTCCCATTTATACAGGGACTTTGATTCAGATGGCTCACATTTTTTGGTAGCATCATCCACATACAGTACATCGTCTATCCTAGCCATGATATTGAATGCCAAACTCTCCATTACCCTTGAGTAGCTTTCCAGGATTGACTGTCCAACATCCTGCAGAAAAGGAATTGGTTTAGCAATATTGAACTAGATTGAAAAAAATCAAAATCAATAAGCCTAGCAAAGATCTGTACCTTTACTTAAATGAATAGTATCAGGGAAGTGGTTGTCCACTTGGTAAAATGGGACCAATTACCTTGTTATACTGGATCTTGTTCATGTCCAATACAGTTTGTGGCAGACCAGGAAACTAGAGTCTGAGACTGTGCAAAAGGATTTCAACGCATTGTGCAAGAAAGTTGTTCTTTTTAGTGTCATTGACAAGTCCCTTCACCTTGTCACCCCATGACAAAGGTTTACTTTTTGTTTACTTTGGGTGCTTCTTCCGACCTTTGAGCTTCCACATATGCCCATCTACCTCAATCATGTTAGCAATCTCTGATGTGTGGTGTTCCATTGATAGATCAAGGCAATCAAGGAGACACTCAGGTGAAAATTACTCGCCACTAAAATATCAGTACATGTTATCACCCAGACAAGCTTTTCCATTCTGAAGCAGGAGCATTTAAGAGGAAGTCTGAGGGTGTCGATACCAACAAAACCTTGATAATGTCCAATATAATCACTAACAACACAATGGCCACTAAAATGTCTCCCAACTGCCTAAGACTCACTCAGAAGAAGCAATATAACCAAGTCATAACTCGGTCATTTCAGCATCTGAAAAAAAGTGACAGAAAAAGTAAGTGCCTTAGGCAAGGTATCCAAGTATGCCTTAGGTATCTCCATTTTAGCAAGCATGCTACTATTAATGGCCATTGCTGCCTTGAGTATTTAGTGAAGCAATCTCTACACTATTGTAGCCTCTTCCTAGCTTCGTCTGACAAACCATTTGCCGGAACTCTTGGACATGGTTACCACCATTTCTCTTCCTGCCTAATAGAAGGCCTCCCACTCAATATCTTAGGCAGACAAGCATCATAGTCACCACTATCAGCCAAGATTATCCCCCTATCAATATACCAGAACTTCATATTGTAGAAAATTTCGAGCATACCAACCAACAAGGCATCAAGCTTCTTCAATGCAGGGAGATTAATGTACAAATCTGAGCACGACCTACTCATCATGACCTCGTAAGTTCCCCGCTAGGAAATTCTTGTAGTTTAGGTACTAGTTCAACTATTGAATCACTGACGTACAAGAGCCACTCCATTTCCTTCTGCCACATCGACTTCTTTGCCGGCTACAATGGCTCTAACCTCCAGAGCTCATCAAACACAGAGGCTGCAAGATTTAGACCAAATTATTAGAACCCATAATTGTTATATCTGAGAGGTTGGTGATGGCATTTAAGATGGCAAGAGCAGTACAAACTCCTTTACCACCATCAGACATGTCTTTGTTGGTCATCGGATATCGGTATACTTGATTAAGATCAGGCACAGTCGAGGCAAGTATTGGATACTTTCTCCATAAGACGAGATTGCACTGTATATTTTAGTGCGTACAGGCTATGGTAATCATCCCCAAGATACAATGACGGTTTAGGTATTTCCAAGATCGTTGTACACGATTCTCAAAACTTTTGGGCAAACCCTTATATACTCATAACTTTCAGACTCAAATTTCTATGTGATAGAATGGGGGAAGAGGAGAAGACAACAATGCATGAGAAGAGCAACTATTACTAGGATGATGGAAATGAAAGGGGCAACATGTCTATTTATAGGCTGTAGGGTTGCCCAATCCGAGGGGACACCACTTCTGTCCTTATCTAGAAGTGTCTAGAAGTCCCTTAGTTGGCTGTCAGTAGGACACTCGTGTCCCTTCAGTTTTCCTTTCTGGATAGGATTCAATAGCTCCTTTGTATCTCTTTGGAGGGTTTTCTTGATGCATTATCCTTATCCTTTAGAGGGTTATTAGACATGTCCCATTGCCTTGGCATTTCTGGAAGCTTCTGAGGCCCGTCATACCTCTTTTATGCACAGCCAAGAGTCATCCAATTTTTTCCAAAATATTAAAGCTCCTCCAGCTCCTCATAATCGTGCAAAGTGCACCTCAATGCACCCAAGCACTCGTTCTTGGCCTCGAGCCCATGCCTAGACGGTGCTTCGCACTGTCCTGTGCCTATGCTCATGCTCAGACAGTGCTACGCACTATCCTTGCAGTCAATAGCAAGTTAACTATAGGAGTTGTTAACCAATTTGGTAGCCAAGGTTTGAAATTCCTTATAAACAAGGAAATTTCCCTTGCACTAACCAATGTGGTACACACTCCTTACCTTAACTTGTCATTTGGCTTTTGGATTTGGACTCACTTGGGCTTATGGCTTTATTGGGCTCATTTATTCCAACAATCCCCTACATAAATGATGACCAATACATGCAGACTCTAATTGAAAGTTCTGACGTGTAATTATTGTATTGAGATAGGTAGCTTGCAGTTTTGAACCTTCTCTAGTAAGATGTTATCAAATTTACTCGCTGCTTGGTGACGATGTCTTGAACCGTCAGCTTTTTGATTAACCAAGACAATAACATTTACACAATAACAACCCTAGTATATTTAAGTTCTCACGTTGTGTCTTTTTTAGCCATGGACCATATCTTGGATTCATAAGTGTTTTCCTATTTAAAGCAGCGTCACTTCACACTTACATAGGTGATCTCCTATCGAGAGTATCCTGCCATACTCTACCTTCAACAAGGTATAAGAATCATTAAAAGCGTAATGCTTAATCTCGCTACACCTCTGTAGGCTGACACCTGGGCAGCTTCTAAGAATAAGATAGATACTAGGTGATTAGCTGAACCCTCCATAACTTAGTTGTCTCATTGAACCAAGTTTGTGGGATCTCCGTTTATCATGGTTGAGTTACCGATATAGATGTCCTTTAGTGTATGGACTTTAATAATTCTTTTTGTAAAAGGATAAACTATATCGTCCTTGGACTTTACATAGTCAATGGTAATCACCCTACTTGAGATCAAGGGTAAATTACCCTCAGGTCCCTGACTTATAGTTCTTTTTGTGTCAGGGTCCTCAGCTTGTCAAAATTTGATCTCAGATCCCTGCTTTATAATGAAACATTGGCCAGAGGTCCGAGCATGACGTCAGCAATTATTTTTTTAATTTTTTGTCATGAAAATGACCATTATGCCCTTAAACAAAAAAATTAAAAATGACCATCGTCAATGAACATTAAACCCAGGATGAACAAAGAACAACAACGAACACCAAATAAAAACCGAAATTTGAAGACATGGTCGGAATCGGTCAGAATCGGAGGAGGGGTTCCAAAAGGGAAAGGAGGAGACGAGAACACCTGCCTCTGACGTGGGAGTCGATGTTGATGAGAACATCGACCGGCTTGTGCTCGTCGAGAGAAGGAGTCGATCTAGACTCGACAAAGTTCTTCATGGCTTTAGCATCAATAGTTATCGGGTTCGCTCGGGTCTGTCATGGCCCTTTCTGCCTCTGGGAATGTCTCCAACATCGTTTTTCTCTAGAACCCACCGTTGGTATCGATGAGCATCGAGCATCAGGACCGGCAACTTCCTAATCCCAATGGCGAGGTCGACCATGTCATCTGTGAGAACATTGGGGGTGTTGTTGACCCTAATCCCCTTTTCCCTACACTTGGCGAGGTCGATCTTGTCAATGTCATCATCTTCTTCCCTGCAAACCTACGGCCAAAATCCCAATACGACCACCCTTCAATCTAGGCACAGAGGAGAGAGAGAGAGAGAAGATGTCAACGTCGGGGGAGGGGGACAACAGCCGTTCAGGTGCACGCAGACGCCGTCGAAGTTGCTACACCTTCAAAACCTGGACTTCGTTGAATTTGTCAAATTCGTCTGTTTCCCCCTTTCTTTTCTTATTAAAATTCACGCAAGGGTGTTTTGTTTATGACGTTCGTTTGGGTTGATTTTCAATTTGGGGTTTAGGGGTTCGATTGGGTTCAATTCTCATCGATCTGGTTTGGCTTTGGGGTTTAGACGAAGGTGGATAGCTTCGAAGGAATTAAGCAATTGAAATTGGAGGAATCAATTTAGTTTTTGGTGTTTTGTTTGGTTCTGAATATTGTGACCAAGAAGGAGAAGAAGATGATAAAAAATTAAGGGTATTTTAGTCATTTTATGATAAAAAAAGTTGCTCACATCATCCTCAATCATTTTAGGGACCCGAGACCAATATTAATTCAAAAAGTAAGGGCTTTACATCTAATTCAAATAATGTAGGGACCTTACTACAAAATCAGATATAAGTCAGGGACCTGAGGGTAATTTACCCTGAGATCAATTATCTAACAGTATTATGTCTCTGACAAATATGTCGAGACATACCATTGTACATTGTACTTTGTGCTCTCTCAATTGCCGATATGCTATCACAATAATACGAGAGGCACCAGTTTGTCCCAACATGGAATATCCTCTAGGAAGTTTATGAGCCGTTCAGCTTCTTTCCCAGCTTTGTCTAGTACTATGAACTCTGACTCCATAGTGGATCGAGCTATGAATGTTTGTTTAGAGGACTTCTAAGATACAGCTTCTCCTCTTATGGTGAATACATATCCACTCGTAGATTTGGAGTCCTTAGTGTCTGATATCCAGTTAGCATCACTATATCCTTATAATATAATTGGATATTTAGCATAGTGTATGCCATGGTTTATGGTATACTTTAAATATCGTAAAATACTTTCCAGAGCTAGCGAGTGATTATTTCCTAGGTTACTTGTGAACTTACTAAACTTACTAACTGAGTATGCAATATCAGGATGAATGCAATTGTTAAATACATCAAGCTTTCGATAATTTGCGCATACCTCAGTTGAGATACTGGGACCCCTCGATTCTTGGCTAAGTGTAGACTCAAGTCTATCGAAATCTTAACCAGAGGTTTGTCATAAGCTTTGAATTTTTTGAGCATGTTTTCCACATAGTGGGATTGTGTCAGGACAATTTCATCAGCTTTCCTAGAGATCTTTATCCTTAGTATGACGTCTGTCAGACCCATATCTTTCATGTCAAAGTGATTCTTTAACATGTTCTTAGTTTTCACAATAACCTTGTTATTGCTTCCTATAATTAGTAAATCATCCATATAGAGACATACAATTACGTAAGCTTCAGGTGTGCCTTTAATGTAAACACATTTATCGCACTCATTGATCTTAAAGCCATTTGATAGCATTATTCTATCAAATTTCTTATGCCACTATTTTGGCACTTGCTTTAACCCGTATAGTGACTTGACTAGCCGATATACTTTATGCTCTTGTCTAGGAGCTATAAACCCCTCAGGTTACTCCATGTATATCTCTTCTTCCAACTCTCCATTTAAGAAAGTAGTTTTTATATCCATTTGGTAGATCTCGAGGTTATAGAGAGTTGCAATAGCTATGAGCACTCTAATTGATGTGATTCTTGTGACCGGTGAGTACGTATCAAAGAAGTCATATTCCTCCTTCTGCTTGAACCCCTTACCTATCAATCAAGCTTTATACTTATCAATTGATCCATCAACTTTGTATTTCCTTTTAAGGATCCACCTGCATCCCAAAAGTTTACAGCCCAGTGGGAGATCTACGATTTTTCACGTGTGGATTTGCATAATGGACTCTATCTCACTATTGATAGCTTCCTTCCAGAGAGAAGTATCTGGACTGGATAATGCCTTTTGGATTGTCCTAAGTTCATCTTCTAATGCATAGGTTAGATAGTTCGGACCAAAGGACTTGGCTACCTTCATCTGTTTACTACAACTAGGTTTATTGTCCTTTTGACTTGACTCTTGCACAGCCTTATGAATCTTTTCTAGGACTTTCTTCCTTTCTTTCCTTATTAGGTAAGATATTCTCAAAGAACATTGCGTTCCTTGATTCTATGACTATTCTCGTCTTAATCTCCGAGTTTTCAGATTTGTGCACCAAAAATTGGTAAACACTAGTGTTTTATGCATATCCGATAAAGATGCAATCAATGGTCTTGGGTCCTATTCTTACCTGCTTAGGTTGAGTTACTTTGACCTTTGCTAGGATCCCTACACGTTAAGGTAACCGTAAGAAGGTTGTCTTCCTTTTCCTAGCTTATATGGGGTTTTGTCCCTTTTCTTGTGTGGTAACCTATTTAGAATGTGGTTACCTAAGAGCATAGCTTCCCTCTACATATTCTGGGGTAAATCCGAGCTAATCAACATAGCGTTCATCATCTCTTTAAGAGTACGATTCTAGTGTTTAGCTATGCCATTCGATTGAGGTGAGTACGGAGCAGTTGTCTGATGAATCATGCCATGTTCAAAGTTCCTCAAACGGAGCTACATACTCTCCTCCTTGATCACTACGAATCATTTTGATTTTTACACTGAGTTAATTTTCAACCTCATTCTTATACTCTTAAAGGCCTCAAGAGCTTCGTCTTTGCCTTTTAGAAGATACATGTAATAGTATCTCGTGCAATCATCGATAAACATGATGAAGTATTTTTTTTCCCTAGTTTGCACGTGTTTTATATTGCAAGTGTCTGTATGAATTAACTCTAAAGGCATGGTACTTCTTTCCACCGAATGGAAAAGTGCTTTGGCCATTTTAGCCTCCACATATACCTCACATTTATCGGAAGGGTTGAACTCTAGATTTGGTAATAAATTCAAAGTTACTAACTTTCTTAATGAGTTTAAATTTATGTGTCCACGATAGGTGTCCAAACTCTGCCCGAATTTTTAAATCAACCACATTAACTTTTGTTGATGATGTGACCCCACGTGGATCCTCTCCCCTCTTTCGCAATCTCTCTTACTTTCCCTTCTGTTTGGTCATCGTCTTCTTCTTCTTCTTGATAATCACAAGAAAATGAAAGAAAAAATCTTTCTAACCCAATTATGGACAAAATAGTGAGTAGTATAGAGTCGAGCGACATTTAGTATTTGACTAGAAGAGCTTCCAGAGATCGATCACTGGCATGTTGCCAACACAAACACCATCGTCGCATCGGGCCAACCCAAACTGCATAGAGCCCTCGCTATCCTCACCTCAACACCTTCATCAATGAATCTGCCACCATTGTGCCTTCACTTCTGTTCCACCAATAAAACGAACACAAATATGGAGACAACAACCCATAAGACGAACTTCAAAAGGGACTTCTCAAGGTCTGCAATAGGCCAAAAATTTAGAACCGAATTGTCCACATCATTGAGGCAGGCATAAAATAAATTTGTCAATCTTGAGTTCACAACTCTCAATTTTTATTTCATTAGTCATCGGGTAAAAAAAATAACATTCAAGTACAAACTGAGAGACAATCCTTGCCCTAAAAAATTGGCTAAGAGAGTAATTGTAAAAATCAACCGACTGCTAAATACTTTTTTAAAGCTCATGATGAGTTCGATGATTGTACCCAACAAAAATTTTGTATCGAGGAGGTCTTGATATTTTTATAAAAGAGACGCTGGTATTGTTCAAGGGTGGAGATTATTGAAGGAGCGATATTGGGTCAAATTAAGGAGAGAATGGGTTGTGGAGACGGGAGAAAAAAGGTAGAAGGTGGGTTTTGAGAGCGTATTTGGGGAAAGAGAGAGATAGTGAAATGGTGGAGGCGAACCATTTTCATTTCAATATTAGGAGCTTAGGAGAAGAAGAAAAGGGAAATTAGGATTGAAAGATTAAAGTGACTGGGTTATGGGAAGAAGAAGAGAGAGAAAAAGAGAGAGACATGGAAGAGAGGAGAAGTGGGGAGACGGGTCCACATGACACCACATCATTAACGGAAATTGATGCAATGTGTGTCTGATTTAGTTGTGATGGACTAGTTGTTGGTTGATGGGTCTTTAACAACTGATTTTGGAGTATTTGGTAAAATAAAATAGTAACTGATAAAACTCAAAAATCATTTACTTATCAATTAAGATTTATGGCTTATTAAATGAACCGGTAACTTTTACATTATCAAATTACTAATATACCATCATTTTTGTTAGTATTATTAAAATTATGTGAATTTAATTATTTTCTCTATCTTCAAAATAAAGAATTATTTTTTGCCTGCAAATGTTTTTATTTTAATTAGGATTAAACTTGTTTATATTAATAATCACAAATAATTATGATAAATTTTGGTGAGATATGTTTTTGTTATAGGATCAGTTTTTGTTATAAGATAAGTTTTTATCACTTTCTTATTATAACACTTATTATATAAAAAGATGTAACTTTTTGAATAAAAGTGAGTTTGAGTTTGTCATTTCAAGTTTTTTTTAGTAACAAATGTATTAATGTAAAATAAGAGTTAATTGACAATATATTTATAAAATAAAATGTACTAGTCTAATACCCTTATAAGTAATTTTATAACTCAACAATAATAGTCAATTATAATTAACCAAATATATTTTAAAAATCAAATATCAGCTAGCATTTGAGTACTACCAACTAATAGTTGATCAACCGACAGTTGATATCTACCAGCTAAATTTGATCAGCTATACCAAACAGAAATTTATTCACATGTTCGAGCATAGTCCAGATAGCACGCAAAGTTCGGGTAACTGCTTGTGAAACTAAATGATGTTAATTGATTGAAGTCCTATTGGATTGATAAAATTTTTCAACATGATACTAAAATATTTTTTCAAAAAATTACAGAATATTTAATTATTTTTTAACTTTAATACTTTATAGCAGTTTAGGCACCCGACACGGCCTCTGTCGTAGGGTGTTTGGGGACTGCTTATTGCTAATGCCTACCACGCCTCGCTTCATGTTCCTTGGCTAATTTTTGTTTTTGCAAAGGGGTTTAATTTAAAAAGAATAAAAAAAAGGATCCTCATGAAGGTTTTTCCTGTCTGGGGTTTGCCCAAAACCGCAAAAAAATTATGTTTTTGGTTTGGTCAAAACTGCAATTTTTTCGGTGGTTCTGACCAAAAATCACTATTTTTTAAGCAGTACAAAGTATAAAAAATCGCACATTTTTAGCAGTTTGGTTTGCCCAAATTCGGCTAGCGCCAGTCAGATCGAAGGTATAAAACGCAAAAAAAATATAATTTTGGAAAAAACAAATGCAACAAAAGATACGGTTTCGGACTATCCAAAAAATTCATAAAAATATGAGCTTTCCGGAAAATGCATAAAAATATGTGCTTTTGGGCTTTCCAAAAAATGCATGAAAATATGCGGTTTTGGACTTTTAAAAAAATGCACGAAAATATGCAGTTTTGGGCTTCTCGGCTTTTAGAAAATGCAAAAAGAAATTCTAGAAAACATATTTAAAAATGTGGTTTCATATTTTTTTATTGTTGTTTTTTGTAACTTTCAAAAATTACCTCCTGTTCTAATTTTGAATAAGGCGAGCAAGTAGTAATAAGAATCTAGAATCACTAGATTTCGGTGTAGAATCCATCAAGATATGATATATTTTTTATAATTTTTGACTTCTAAAATTAAATGGTAGAATGCGGTTTGATACTTAAAAAATACAACTTTGAACTTCCCAATTATTAGACTTTCCGTAATTGATTTCAGTAACCTTCTCTTTGTAAACATATAAGTTTGTATTAAAATAGTTTGTATGGACTAGAATGATAAAATGTTGTTAATTAGACCTTATAAAGGGTTACAATATATTTTAATAAATAAGGTACCATAGATATAGAGCGTAACACAACTAAATATTACAAATTATAAAGTTCAAATAAAAATAAGGCATCATAGATATAGAGCGTAGCACAACTAAATATTACAAATTATAAAGTTCAGCAAGTTCAATACAACTAAATATTATTAATTATAAAATTCCACAATTTTAATAGAACCAAAGGAAAAAATTACATAATTTGGTCTTCAATTAACTCGATGTTTGTCCGGTGCTTGCAAATACTTTGACCACATTCGCAGAGTAATGTTCAAGGAAAATACACGCTTGAATGGAGAAATATGGCCACCTGAAGATAATAAAAATAAAATATGTAAGTGTTGTGAACTTTATTGAATTAGAATAACATTAATTGTAGAGAAAGATAGTAGAAGAACGGAAGGAGAGCTTTTTATTAATGTCTCAGAGAATGTGTACATCAATATCTATTTATAGGCCAAAGATAAACTAACATATAATGTGCTTCATTAAAACCTATAACATACCATTTCAATAACTTATCATTTAAGTAACGAGCCTCATGAATGAGTGGTGAAAACTGATGGATAGAGATCATGGAGAATGACATCCATAATTAGATAATTCATAATACGCTCCATTGGATATCATTTGAATAATGTGTTTCATTAAAACTTTACTCGGAAAACCCATTAGGACAAAACCGTAGATAAGGAAAAAGAGTACAACATAAAATAATGTCTCCTCCTCATGTCTACATCACTTGAGATCTCTGAGTCATTTCAGACCAATATTACAGACATGCTTCTCAAAAACTGCAGCAGGCAGCGATTTTGTGAACAAATCTGTCAAATTGTCACTTGAACGAATTTGTTGAACAATTATCTATCCATTCTTTTGAAGATCGTTTATGAAAAAGAATTTTGGTGATATATGCTTTGTTCGATCACCTTTAATGTAACCTTCTTTAAATTGGGTGATGCATGCAACATTGTCCTCGTATAAGGTCATAGGTATTCTCTTTTGAAAAGGCAATCTGCATGATTCTCGAATGTGTTTGGCAATAGATCTTAACCAAACACACTCTCGGCTTACTTCATGAATAGCCAAAATTTCTGAATGATTAGATAAGGTGGCTGATATAGTTTGTTTCATAGAATGCCATGATATAATCGTACCTCCACATGTAAATAAATAGCCAGTTTGCGATCGACCATTATGAGGATCAGATAAATACCCTGCATCTGCATATCCAATTATGTCTGCTTTTGAGACATTTGGATAATACAAGCCCATATCCATGGAGGAGTTCCGGGTAGGACCTCCGTCAGTTAGTACCTCCAAGATAACAAAATATTTGTTTGACTCCAGTCCAATGTCTTCTTGTAGGTAAAGAACTATATCTTGCTAGTAAATTAATAGAGAATGATATATCAGGTCGTGTATGACTAGCCAGATACATTAATGCACATATTGCACTAAGATATGGCACTTCAGGGCCAAGAAATTCTTCATCATTTTCTGGAGGTCTAAAGGGATCTTTTTTCACATTGAGCGACCTTACAACCATTGGAGTATTCAACGGGTGTGCTTTATCCATATTGAAACTCTTTAGCACCTTTGATATATAGGTTGATTGATACATAAAAATTCAATCTTCAAGATGCTAGATCCTCTTCACCTTCCACAATACTTAGTGCTACATGATAAGCAAAAATATCATCGATGATAACTTCATTTCGGTTCTATGTTCCTCCAGTCATAACATAATTTATTGAGATCTCATGATTATCAAAATGTTTAGGTACCCGATCTTCTGTCGGAAGCGACTCTTCTAGAGTCTACCCTTCTTTGACATGAATATTGACTAGGGACTCTTCGGGAGTCAAGATATCCTTATTTTGACCATCTTTAAAATTTGCTCCTTTTCTTTTACGAGGATTTTTATCTTTGGAACCAATAGGTCTACCACGTTTCATTTGTGCCTTATCTTCATTGGCAATAATTGATCGTCCTTCAGGAACATCAATCCTTAAAAGAGCATTAACAGCTGGAATATGTGACTTAGTCACTCTCTTTGGGTCAGCAAAATTGTCTGGCAATTGGTTAGCTAAATTTTGAAAATGGATTATCTTTTAAACTTCAAGTTCAGTTTGCTTTGTTCGAGGATCTAGATATCGTAAAGATAATTCATTCCAGCTAATATCTTTTTCAAGCTACTTATTTTCTCTCCCTAATGTTGAAAAAACTAATTCATCAAAATGACAATCGGCAAATCGTGCCATAAACATGTTTCTAGTACGTGGCTCAATGTACTTTATTATCGATGGAGAATCAAATCCAACATATATTCCCAATCTTCTTTGGGGTCCCATTTTAGTGCGTTATGGTGGAGCGATTGGAACATAAATCACACACTCAAAAATTCTTAAATGGGAAATATTTGGTCCTGACCATGAACCAATTGAGATTGGGAGAATTCATGATAATTTGTTGGCCTGATACGAATTAACATTGCTGCATGTAAAATAGCATGTCCCCAAGCTGAAATGGGAAGTTTTGGTCTCATAAGCAATGGTCTTGCAATTAATTGGATTCGTTTAATAAATGATTCGGCAAGACCATTTTGAGTATAAACATGAGCTACATGATGTTCAACATTTATACCAATGGCCGTACAGTAATCATTGAATATTTCTGAAGTAAATTCACCAGCATTATCAAGACGAATAGTCTTAATTGGATTATCTAGAAAATGAGCTCGTAATTTAATTAATTGAGCTAGTAGTCTGGCAAATACTAGGTTGCGAGTCGATAATAAAGATGCATGTGACCATCTAGTGGATGCATCAATTAGTACCATAAAATATCTAAATTGTCCACATGAAGGATGAATAGGTCCACATATATCATCATGTATATGTTCTAAAAATCCAATGTATTCATACCTATTTTTAGCTGGCGATGGCCTGGTTATTAATTTGCCTTGAGAGCATGCAATGCATGACAATCATTGGATTGGAAAATCTTCTGGTTCTTTAAAGAGTGTCCACATGAATTGTTAATAATTCTTCGTATCATAATTGAACCGGGATGGCCTAACCGGTTATGCCAAATAGCAAAATCAGTAAACTTCTGGTTTACGATTGCATGTACTTCAAGTGCACTAATATACATGTAATATAAACCAAATAAATAAGCGGGTAATTTTTCCGACATACACCTTTTACCCGAAATAATTTTTGTGATAAACAAATATTCCTTATTTCCTTCATTTGTTGTCTCAACATGATACCTATTTTGACGTATATCTTTGAAACTCAATAAATTTCTTTGAGACTTAGGAGAATATAATGCATTATTTATGCAAAAATTTGTACCATCAGGTAAAAATAAATTGGCTCTTCTAGAGCCTTCAATTAAATTTATAGTACCTGATATAGTATTAATATTGGCTTTATGCATATTCAAATAAAGGAAATATTTATCATCCGTAAGTATGGTGTGCGTTGTGGTACTATCTGCTAAACACAAATCTTGCTCTTTGATAGATGAGCCAACTTGAACAAATTCTATACTCTTCATAATAAAAGAAATATTTATATTAAATTCAAGAACAAAACATGATATAGAAAAGTTTATTGAATTCGAAAACATGATAAGGAAAATTCTAGGACAATGTATTAAAGGAACATTAATATTAAAACTACTACTCAATAAGAAAATCTGCAACATCCAAATGAGTGAAGTCATTTTGTCCGAAGTTGATGTTATCCTCCATATTTATAATGCCAGTGTCACTATCATCATTGACATAATTTGCTTCGGCTTTTCCTTTGCTTTTCAATGATTGTTGATAAAGCTTAACAAGATGCTTTGGTGCACAACAGGTGCGAGACCAATGACCTTTGCAGCCGCAACGTTGGCACAAACTTTCACTTTTCATTCCACCATCACCATCTTTTCTAACTTTCTGCTCTTTGTTTTCAAACTTCAGGTGGCGAGATATGTACTTAGAATTACTAACATGGTAACCATATCCTCCACGATTATTGCCACATCCACGACCGTGACCTCGGCCTCTATAATTAAATCTTGTCACATTCACTTCAGGGAATGGAACATAACCAGTTGTACGTGCCTCATGATTTTTTATCAAAAGCTCATTATTTTGTTCAGCCACAAGAAGACAAGAAATTAACTCAGAATATTTCTTGAAAGTATTTTCATGATATTGCTGCTGAAGGAGCATATTAGATGCGTGAAATGTGGAGAACTTTTTTCTAACATATCAGAATCAATAATCTTTTCTCCACATAATTTAATAGGGCTGAATTATATTCACTCACAGATTTAAAATCTTGGAATCGTAAATGCATCCAATCATAACAAGCTTTTGGGAGGATCACAGTTTTCTGATGCTCATATCTTTCTTTTAAACTAAACCAAAGAATTAGTGGATCCTTTACCGTGAGGTACTCCGTTTTCAAGCCTTCATCTAGATGGCGACGAAAAACAATTATCGCTTTAGCCATATCTTGAGCAGAGACTGTATTTTTTCTTTGATAGTCTCTCTGAGACCATTAGCATCAAGGTGAATTTCGGCACCCAACATCCATGACAATTAATTCTTGCCCGTGATATAGAGCGCCACAAAATCAAGTTTGACAAGATTCGACATGATAATACTATCATAAACAAACAAAATATTATTAGACATGATTTATCACAAGAAACAATTATAACCAAGATAACAAATTACTAAGAATATTTATGACACATCTTTTCGTCAATCAAAATAATATTTATTTAATATCGTGCAAGACATATTTATATTTAATCATTTTTACAAAGAAATGTAGTACACATAATTTAATGCAAGGGTTTAATAAACAAGACAACCAAATCAAGTAATGAAAAAAAAATCGTAAAAAGAATCAATTACAGGTTATGTAAGTCATAGCTAATTTAGAGGAACACATTCCAATATAAATTAGCAATGACGTAACCACGATTTTAACATAATAAATAATTAATCCAATTAATATTATGTACACAAAATTACATGATATGATATGCATGATTTTATAACATGGCTATGATTTAAAAATTTAATATAGTTAAATAGAAATCGTAAAGATTACTTACAATGCTATAGCTCAATCTTCTCAAGATGGTATTGAGAACGCGGTAGAGTTTCGTGCTGATAACGTGTTGTGAACTTTATTGAATTAGAATAACATTAATTATAGAGAAAGATAGTAGAAGAACAGAAGGAGAGCTTTTTATTAATGTCTCAGAGAATGTGTACATCAATATCTATTTATAGGCCAAAGATAAACCAACATATAACGTGCTTCCTTAAAACCTATAACATACCATTTCAATAACTTGTCATTTAAGTAACGAGCCTCATGAATGAGTAGTGAAAACTGATGGATAGAGATCATGGAGAATGACATCCATAATTAGATAATTCATAATAGTAAGTATAATTTTCATATTGATTTATAAACTTAATACACCATAAATACTTACATTTTGAAGTATTAAAGCATTTCCGACCCTGATATTAAAACCTCCTTTAGTGAAGACCTTGTGAAGTATGCTTGCATTTATAGTGCGAGTATGATCCTTTAAAATAATGTATCAGATTAAATGATATCATTTTATGTTTGGGTTATTAAAATATAAACATCGTAACTTCAAAACCACCATAGTATCACCTAAACTATTAGGGTTAAAAGTCTCAACCATGACAACCATCTAGAAAAAGTAACACACAATTAAGCTAAGTTTTTTTGGCAAAATTATAGTTGACTAGATGAACAACAATGTTACCTAAGATATTTTTGTACGTTTGAAAAAAGTCTGGTTAGTTTTCTAAAAAATTGTCACTAAATTTTCTCCTTGGGCCACTCCTAAAAAAATTAGTATGCTAAAATTAATATAGTGATAAAAAAATAGAAGGTCAAGTATATATTATACCTTCAATTCCAAGAAAAGCGATTGCTGTTCTCCAAGGATCTTTTTTGAATGTATAGTCAGTCAGGAGCTTGTTGAATTTTCTTTTAATACGTTGTTGCATATTGAGATCGGGGTGTGAGTGAGCTATTGTACTCTATTTATTTTTAGCTTTCCTCATTGCCTCTAATATATGCCTGCAGGACCTGGAATAAAAGATATCGGTTGATATATTTCTTCCTCTCCTTCATCTAGATTAATAGTTTCCTTAAAACTTTAATGTTCAAATTGCGGTTTATTTCTAGGTGGTGTAAATGATCTACCATCGAGAGATGCTAGAATTTGTTGGGTTGAATGTGGTTGTTGTGTAAAATATTGGTATTGGGTTTGTGGTACTTGGTATCAAAATGAGAGTATTGAGATTGAGGCTCAGATGAAGATTGGCTTGGAAGGTGATATTCTGTATTTTCATCACTCTCCATACTAAGAATTTCCTCCCACTGATTTAATGGATTCATCTTAAATAAGAATAGAGAAATGAATAGAAAAGATAACGTGAACACATGAATATATAATCCTGAAAACTTGCTCTTGCACAAAGTATAAAAATGCAAAGAATTGTGCAATTTTATTAAATTTTTGGAATGATGGGAGACAAATTTAGTTATTGCTCTGAACTTTGGTGTCTTGTATTCAAAAAGTTATAATAGGATCGTTGATCAATTAGACAGTGTCATGTGCCTTATGGTGGAGGAAAAAAAAGTGTAAAATGAGTACACACAAAAACAAAAATAATGGTTAACCAATTTATGACATGCTATTACAAACACTTATGTCACCCCAAAATTGTGATCAAATCAATACTACTACGTCGGACACTTTCGGTGGCTAGAAATTATTTTGTCAGAAAAATTATTGCTATGAACTAAGTAGACCTACCTAATGTAGGTCATTGAATTTATCACTATCAAGTAGGTTTGGTGGATCTCAGATCGAAAAATTGTTAGAGTTGATAATAATTAATGATGAATTTAATCTTAATAATTAATGAATTATTAATTGATCTAAAGATTAAACTGTGGTTCAACCAGAAACTAAAAGACGTATAAAAACCTATGGTTTCTATAAAAAAAATGCATAAAAAACTATGATTTTGAGCCCCAAACTGCATGAAAATTGCATTTTGAGTCCAAACCATAGTTTTTTTGCAGTTTTCTGTTTCGAGTTGAACCATTCCACAATTTCATCTTCAGATCAATCGATAATTCTTTAATTAGTATAATTGAAATTCTCAGATCAATCGATAATTCTTAAATAATTATAATAATAGTCAATTCTAATAATTTTTTCGATGTTAGATTACCCACTAATTAATATCAATACAACTTTGTCATAAAGTTTCAGTTAAAGTGACAATGCGGTCGGTAAAAATATTTGGTTTAGCTTGTAAGCCTACCAATTAATGTCAATACAACTTTGTCATACAGTTTCAGTTGAAGTGACAATACGAGAGGTGAAAATAATTGGTTTAGCAGTATTGGACTTACATAACTTATGTCATTGAATTTATCAATAATAAATGGGCATGGTTTATCTGAAATCGGAAATAATGTTAGAGGTGATTTATAATTTATAATTGGGTTTGAGTTTCTGGACGAATTGAAGTAGGGTTGATGAGTGCCTTAAACACTCATTCGTTGTGTTTATTTCTTAGGATCTTTTTAGACTTTTTAGGATGTTTTAGTCGTTTTCTTGTCGTCTTGCTTTAGTTTTTGTTCTTTGTGATTTTGTGTGAGTTTATGCTTTCTTATTATGTTTTTGTGCTTTTAGGAGCTTATTCTTGGACTTGAGGAGGAAGAGTGGTCGACGGAGCTAAGGCATGGGCGAAATCAAGGTCGTAAAAGCAAGAGGTGCAAGTCTGATGGACATGGCGCGCGCAAGGAATTAGTGGCGCACGCCATTGATGAACGACAGACACAAACGACCAGACTCAAATGACACAGACGCGAACGACCGAATGTTTGAAGAACTGGCGCGCGCCAGTCACGAGTGGCGCGTGCCAGTGACAGACAGTGACAGATTATTTGCCATTCCACTTACTCAACTGAGTGGAAAACATATTGGGGGGCCTAGTGACTCAGGGGGTCGCACTAGGGACATTATGGCAGACATGTGTGGAGCACAATGGCATGAGTGTGGAGTTTTAGATTAGTTTTAGTAAATTTTTGGTTTTTAGCTCATAATGAGCATTATTGTCATGAGAGAGGGAGAGAGAGGAACCAGAGACTTAGAACACGAAAATTGTACTCTCCTCTCAGCTGTGGATTGATGGTGAAGAAAGGAAGCTTAATCATCTTTGATAAGCATTCTTCTCTTTACTCTTTTCATTTAATGTCAAGTATGTTTTTGTTTATATTGTGTTTTCTTATAAGC
>SOPF01026118.1:84166-101423 GCA_012979155.1 Hypericum perforatum
ATCAACAGCACACTTCGGACAAGCACAAAAGGAAATCCGCATTCAAGAAACTACTGAAAGAAGTGAATCAAGGGTTTAGGAACTAAACCAAAACTGCAAAAATTTATGAAGTTTTAAGCTCAAAATTGCTTATTTTTTTGTAGTTTTGTGTTGAAACCCCCTTTTTGATATAAAACTCGCAAATTGGTGGCGATTTAGGTTGGCCATTTAAATGATTTTCTTCCCATTATAAAACATAAAATAAAATACGGAGCAAATCCCAAAATCCTCCATTTCATAAATCGTATTCATCTCCACGAGTTTCTTAGTAAAAGATTTGAGTCATATACAAATTCACCACCGCATCAAGGTTGGTCATTTATAAATATTTTTCATTCATTTACGTTTTACGTGAATATGAAGTATTTGCTTGTTGTTACAAATTCTGTAATGTTAATAATTCTCATTTAAGTCATATACTTTTTTTGTAGAACAACTATAACATGCCAATAGATTTCTTGCTGAGCTTCGACGGAACCTACTATAATAGTCCAAATGGTATGGATTATAGTGGGAGAAAGAAAAAAGTGTTGAAAATTGATGGTGTTGTCATGTACAATGTATTCTACGATGCAATTAGACATAAATTCGAACTTAGTAATAATGAATATATAAGTAGGATCATCTACAGATGCCAACTGCATTCGGTCCACCAATTGAGTACAGTTGTATGGAGGTTTCTGATGATGATGATGATGTTAACATAATAATAGCTATTCGTAGAGATTTTCCTACTTTGAAGTACTTAACTTTATATATTGAGAAACAGATAATAGATACACCACAATTAAGCTGTGAGGGTAGTCGTCAGGGTTATGTCAATATAACTAATGATACTAGGTATATTAATAATATAGAATATAATATGGGTGCATCTGGACCTTCTAGAATTAATGAGTTTGATATGAATTATACTCCACTGGTTGAGCCGGAGTTTAATTATACTCCTCCTGATGTGCACCATCCAAGAATAAATTTGTCGATACCATGTCATGTTGATAATGTGGTAGAAACTCTGTTTCAAAATACTAATTTTGATATGAGTGATGAATAGGAGGAACCACATTTAGATGCTATTGAAGATGAGGAGGGTCAATCTTTGATTACACTTCTTCTGTTTCCAGTGCATATGTTGTCTGCTCGTAGTAAATGACTCTAGAAGGTTTCTTACTCTGCTACCTTGTCGTATCACCGTAATATTATCGTCACTCTCACTTTCCTCCTCTATATCATCCACGACTATAGATTGATTGACGTCACCAGTTGCATCATTATGACCTACTGATGGCATTGCAACATTGTGAACCAAATTTGCTTGTTGTGAACTTGTGTAGTTTATCAACTCCGTCTAATACTCAAATGATCTTGCAAATAATGGCGAGTGTCCACCAAATTCTTGAAAATTAGGAAGCGATGATGACCCGCACATGGCTAGCCTATATACATTTTGATGTGCATATGTCCTCCTATATCTTGTGATGTAAAATGAGATAGTGAGCTTGATCCAGCCATATTAGGATAGTGAAATATCATATAATCATTCTATTACATAGGTGGTAACACAAGAACGCAAAGTACGGGCTCCACACTCTTAACTTGTGTCCTTCCGCTTATGAGAGTTCTCTTTCTCCTCCCTCACGACTCCTAATAAGAGTAATCATATAATAAATTTGGTACATTAATATAAAAAGATTTAGTTCTTATAGAAATTTACCCTCTCTTCTTGCCCAATTATATAATCTGAGTTGAACTCAGCACTATAAACTTCTTGGAAGCTCGCTTCCCAGTTTTCAAGAATTTGACAGACGCTCGCCATCATTTGCAAGATCATTTAGGGATTAGACGAAATTAATAAATTGCACTAGTTCACAACAAGGAGATTTAATTCACAATATTGCAACCCCATCAGTAGGTCATAATGATGCAACGGGTGACAACAACTAGTCTATAGCCGCAGATGACATGGAAGAGGAAGTGAGAGTGACAATGATATTATGATGGTACAACGAGGCAGCAGAGTAAGAAATCCGCTAGAGCTATTTATTACGAGCGAACAACATATGCACTGGAAACAGAAGAAGCGTAATCAAAGATTGGCCCTCATCATCTTCAATAGCATCTAAATTAGGTCTTCCTCTTCATCAATCGTATCAAAATTAGTATTTTGAAATAGAGTTTCTACCACATCATCAATATGACATGGTACCGACAAATTTATTCTTGGATGGTGCACATCAGGAGAAGTATAATTAAACTTTGGCTCAATCGATGGAGTATAATTCATATCAAACTCATTAACTCTAAAAGGTCTAGATGTACCCATATTATATTTCATGTTATTAATAAACCTAGTATCATTAGTTCTATTGACATAACCCTGACAACTACCCTCACAACTAAATTGTGGTGTACCTATTATCTATTTCTCAATATATAAAGTTAAGTACTTCAAAGTAGGAACATCTCTATGAATAGCTATTATTATGTTAACATCATCATCATCAGAAACCTCCATACAACTATACTCAATTGGTGGACCGAATGCAATTGGCATCTGTAGATGATCCTACTTATATATTCATTATTACTAAGTTCGAGTTTACGTCTAATGCATTGTATAATACATTATACATGACAACACCTTCAATTTTCAACACTTTTTTTCTTTCCCCCAATATAATCTATACTATTTGGACTGTTATAATAGGTTCCATTGAAGCTCAGCAAGAAATCTGTTTTCATGTTATAGTTATTCTACAAAAATGTATATGACTTAAATGAGAATTATTAACACTACAGAATTTGTAACAACAAGCAAATACTTCATACTCACATAAAACGTAAATGAATGAAAAACATTTATAAATGACTAACCTTGATGCGGTGGTAAATTTATAAATGACTCAAATCTTTCACTAAGAAACTCGTGGAGATGAATATGATTTAAGCAATGGAAGATTTGAGGATTCGCTCAGTGTTTTGTTTTGTATTTTATAATGGAAAGAAAATCATTTAAATGACAAACATAAATCGTAACCAATTTGCGAGTTTTATATCAAAAAGGGTTTTCAACACAAAATTGCAGAAAAATAAGCGATTTTGAACTCAAAACTGCATAAATTTTTACATTGTTGGTTTAGTTCCTAAACCCTACCAGAAACTCAAAACCAATTATAAATTATAAATTACCTCTAACATTATTTTCGATTTTAGATACACCATGCCCATTTAACACTGATAAATTGAATGACCTAAATTATGTAAGTCCAATACTGCTTAACCAATTATTTCCACCTCTTGTATTGTCACTTCAACTGAAATCTTATGACAAAGTTGTATTGACATTAATTGGTGGGCCGACAAGCTCGCCATCATTTGCGATGAATGCCATATCTGCTCAACTACATCAGCTTGTCAACCATGTATATTAAAAAACATCATTAATTAGACATTTGTATAGCTCATATAATAAATCTTTTCTGATGATAATAATTTTACTTACCAATATAGGTTGTGCAGTGCTATGAATTATCATAAATTGGATGTAACTCTACTATACTAATCTATGTATGCATGATGGTAATGTATTTTGTAACATACAGGAGCACCATTTACCACATGATTCGTCCATTGTGTCCACGCTCTAACATGATCTTTATACAGGTGTGCTCAGTTCCTCTTGGTTGTACCACAAAAATCAGATGCGTGAATACCTTTATGTGGCTCAGACGCTTTGGTATATCTTGTGCCAACCTAAATTAGCACAAATTTTTTCTGGATAATGCCATTCCACATCAACAAAGCAAATTAATGGTACTTGAGCTCACCACAGATCTTTGATTTTTGGAGGAAATCCCGTTATCAAGTTGACTTCCGCCTGGTAAAGTTGCCAAATAATTTATCACAATGTTACATATTTTATAGGAAATTGATATAAATTTGGTATATTGCACAAACATGACAAGTTAATAAATAAGTAAGATCACATACATCTATATATTGTAGCTCTTCCAACACGCATCGCATTTCGGACATTGTTCTAATAGATCTCCTCATTTTTATGTCTGAATGCCACATGCGGTAGGAAATGATTATCAGGAGCATCAGAATAATAGACTAAACAAATTAAAACATGAAATCATTCATAATTTCTTACCTGATGTTCCAAAAATCTGTCACGTTTAATCGTTCTTCAGCCTTATGAAAAATAGGACAAGTAGGACAAAATCGTTGCCAAGCCTACATACAAAGCAAGTGAGTGGCTCTTTCGATTTCCTTGCTATTCGGTTTCATAGCAAGACACATTTGTTTGTACAAAAATGCCAAACGAGGTTCGTCCCAATTGTATGTATATCTAGTATCTAAGTCTTTCAATAATGGCAACCAACAAGCCTTGACAGCTCAATCATCCTTGTCCGAAAATAATTGAGATCCAATCAAAAGCAATATGTTTGCTTGAACATATTGCTCTACTAGCTCATTCGGAGAATCTTCCGTTAGATTGGTAGCATCAAAATGCTCCATCAACCATCGCAGATTTATTTTGTTGTCCTTGCAACCATCGATGAAATTACTAGGATCTTTCCCAAGCAAAAGAATGCATAATTCTAGTCAGTTTATGGGAACTTGCTTACCGATGATTGGAATGCCAACTATTGGAAGATGTAGCAATAACAATACATTCTGAAGTGTTATTGACATTTCACCGTACAACATATGAAATATGTACGTCTCTGGCGGTCATCTCTCTACTAAGCTAGTAACAAGAATCTTATCAACATGCGACAAATATTCGATCTGCCAACTTCTCCCAAAATTGCTATGGAACATTAACTGTGTAAATCTTGTATTTTGTACCTTCGAATCCTCCCTCCCTCTCCAAAAGTTAACATAAGTCATTTGAATTTAAATTCAGCTCATTGCATTCGAGGACACTAAATAATAATACATAGCAAACGAGCTATGCGAGCTACACAGACCCATTCCTTTACAACAAACTGTTATATTTCAATATAATCAAAATAAAAAATTTAAGCAAATATCAAGTTTATATAATAAAACTAAGTTTTTAGAGTAAATTTTAATCGACTAAACAACTATGATTCAAATGACAATCCCGTCAATAAAAAATTAAAATTTATAAGGGTTACTGAATAATACAAAGTTGGATAAGCATTGTAAAGATATGAACTACGTGTTACGACTATTTTTTGAAGTCACCCACTCGGTTTTTTTTGTGTGTGAACTATTTTTTTCAGCGACTATATTTTAATTTGTTAGCAATATGATAAATATAGATATAAGTAGAATATAACTAGAGTTTAATTAATAAGTTTGTGGATCTAAGATTTAGGGTTTTTTTATATTTGAGTTTACTCTTCATCAATATTTTTCAAAATGGTATGCCAAAACCAAAATTATGAAACTAATGTCCACGTCATTTTTCTCTTTCCGAATTACGGAAATTTTTTTCGAACCAACCGGATTACGAAATTTTTTTCTGGGTGAACCAGGTTACGGAAATTTTTTCCGCTTGAAAGTTGCCGAAATAAATATTCATAACCTGGATCAACCAGACAAAAATTCTGTAATCTGGACCAGGTTACAAATTTTTATTCTGGAGACATTCTGGATTACGGATGTTTAACTCGTAATCCGGTTATCTGCTAGTCGAACTCCAGAATCCAATTTTAATGGTTTTAAATTAAAGTTGGAAATTTTTATCCACTAAATTACAGGTTTTTAACCCATTTTTTGGTCAAAAAATTTTAATAAAAGGAGCAAGCAGGGAGGAACGAGGCAAATTGAAGGGTTTGAAGAGTGAATTCGTGCACGATTGAAGCTTCAAGTAGATAAATTATTATAATTTAGTTTTTGTGATATAGTTTGTTTATGATTTTTTGAACCGTGGTTAATAATTTTGTGTTAGTGTAGTTAATTATCGATAATGTTGAAGTTTGATACTTGATAATTGATTAAGAAAGGTTGTTATTAGTTTTGATTTTTTGAACCTTCGTTATTAAATTCGTGAATTAGGAAATATTTGTGTTGTTAATTGATTAAGAACGGTGATTGTAAACATTTTTGATTTGTTGAACCGTTGTTATTAAATTCGTGAATTTAGTGTAGTTAATTATAAAAAAGAGATTAAAAATGGTGGTTGTTTTTTTAAGTGAACTGGCGACAAAATGTTATTTTGTAATTTAAATTTGTTGAACTACTAGTATAACTCGTAAGTTTCAATAATGCGGTTGAATTAATTAGGAGTAGATTTTTAATTTGACTTGTTTAAACATACTTATAATTTTTTTATGTAGATCTATCTAAAATGTCTCGGTGAACTGTTAGAATTAGAGTGTTGTACGATGGAGAAGTTAAGGAAAATAGGCTTACTAGTTTTGCGTACGAAGTAGGATGTGAAGCGAGGTTGAAATTTCACGAAAATATGTTAACGTACGACCGGTTACAGCAAAAAGTGGTTGAAAAGATTTCTTTTGCTGATAATGAAGAGATAGATGAATTGTTATTTCATTGACAACAAAAGAAATCATTTCAACCACTTTTTGCCGTAACCAGTTGCACGTTAACATATTTTCGTGAAGTTTCAACCTCGCTTCACATCCTCATTCGTACTCAAAACCGTTAAGCCTATTTTCCTTAACTTCTCCATCGTACAACACTCTAATTCTAACATTTTGCCGAGACATTTCAGATAAATCTACATAAAAAAATATAAATATGTTTAAACAAGTCGAATTAAAAATCTACCACTAATTAATTCAATCGCATTATTGAAACTTACGAGTTAAACCAGCAATTAAACAAATCTAAATTACAAAACAACATTTTGTCGCTCGTTCACTTAAAAAAACAACTACCATTTTTAATCTATTTTTTATAATTAACTACACTAAATTCACAAATTTAATAATAACAGTTCAACAAATCAAAAATGTTTACAACCACCGTTCTTAATCAATTAACAACACAAATCTTATCTAATTCACAAATTTAATAACGAAGGTTCAAAAAAATCAAAACTAACAACAACCTTTCTTAATCAATTATCAAGTATCAAACTTCAACATTATCGATAATTAACTACACTAACACAAAATTATTAACCGCGGTTCAAAAAATCATAAACAAACTATATCACAAAAGCTAAATTACAATAATTTACATACTTAAAACTTTAATCGTGCACGAATTTGCTCTTCAAACCTCTCAATTTGCCTCGTTCCTCCCCTGCATACTCCTTTTATTGAAATTTTTTAACAAAAAAACAGGTTAAAAACTTGTAATTTGGTGGATAAAAATTTCCAATTTTAATTTAAAACCATTAAAATTGGATTTTGAGGTCCAATCAGCAGATAACCGGATTACGAGTTAAACATCCATAATCCGAAATGTCTCTAAAATAAAAATTCGTAACCTGCTCTGGATTACAGAATTTTTGTCCGGTTGAACCAGGTTACGGATATTTATTCCGTCAACTTTCAAACGAAAAAAATTTTCGTAACCTGGTTGGCCCGGAAAAAAAATTGCGTAATTCGGTTGGCTCGGAAAAAATTTCTATAATTCGGAAAGAGAAAAATGACGTGGACACCAATTTCGTAATTTTTGATTTTGGGATATCATTTTGGAAAATATTGATAAATAGTAACCCCAAATATAAAAAAAAATCCAAGAGTTGGTTGACTCGTAGTAATTTTTAATGACTTTGTTAACGCCCTTATCTACGTCGTTTAGTTAGTCAAACAATTGCAAAATTGTTTAACTTATTTATAAGCTGCTGGGTAATGAATTAATGATGATTTAGATTCACTAGTTCAGTAAAAATGAGCATTTGATTTGTTGAGATTTGGGAAAATCATACATTTAAATTCTGTGGCATTGATAATTAGTCGACCGTTCGATTGTTTTGAATAGGCTACTATAACCTCTTAGATAATCCTCAACCTACTACCTCTTCTTCAACACCACCATCCTTCCCCGCGAACGACCTCAGCCAAATGACCACAAGCAATTCCTTCCCCTGAGCCCTGACAATAAACCAAGAGCATCTCCTCTAGTTCGTTCATACTAAGCCTTAACGCCCTCCAATTAAAATTGATTATACCTATATTTATTATGCTTTATTAAAAGATTTTTATACTACAATTTTAATCTACAACCCCGGCCAAAATTGATGGTTTTTTTTGCGTTTTTTAATTACGCTTTTTCTTCTTACATACACAAAAAAAATTGAATTAGACATAAAAAAATATAAGAGATTACCTGATGGTGAACGGCTGGTTGCTTCGGATTCCACTTGGTTTTCATCCATTTAGTAGAATCTCGGTAGGAAGGTAGGAAGTAATGAGAGAGTATAATAATGGGGTAGATATATAGAGTAGAAAAAGTTACAGATTTCACCTAAAAACAAAAGGACAATTATGTCAATTCAATGTGCAATGTACAAAACTCACCTACTCAGTGACCAACCAACATTGAATGGCCAGTGGTTTTGCATGTCAAAACCGCGGCATTTTTAGCCGGATTTGGCCAAGCCATAAACAAACCCGCAAGAAAAAATGGGGTTTTGGCAAGCCGCAAGTGCCGACACTCGCTGGCTCAAGCCGATCAGGGAGAGGCGGCTCAATTGAAACGGCAGAAAAATCATCGGGGTTGGTCCGGACCAAACCGCATAAAATTCTGCGGTGTGATTGAAACCGCAAAAAATTATGCCGGTTTGGTACTCAAACGCAATTTTCCTTGCAATTTTGTACAGTTCAATACCACAATTTTTTGGCATTTCGGAATTAATCCCAGACAATAAAATCTTTTCCCGAGGACCTCATTTTCGTTAACTGTTTTCAAATAAACCCCTACAGGAAAATTACCCATGTTCCCTCATGATTCAAATTATGACAATATGTAATTTTTGGTATAAATTTACATTTACAAAAAATATTTGATTTTATTGAACTCTAAGTTTTGTGTTGTCAGATTTTTTTCCAGGTGCCTCTTCACAAAAAAAATTTGTGATTTCCGACAATATTGAAATATGAAAGCCGAAATTTCAATTTAAGAACAACATGGGATAAAATATATTTTTGGTCAAATACCATGGGCCTCAAGAAAATTCGTCGTATTATATACCGTGCAACAATTTCTAATTTTGGTGATAGTTTAAACTTCCGATACCGATCAGAAGTTGTAGAATTTTTTTCCATTCATTTATTTTTGAGCGAAATTAATGGAAATTAGTTGAAACTAACGGAAATGCCTTTTTCTCCCTTTCAATTGAAAATGGTCAATGATGTCACAGAACTTTCCAGGCGTCTTACACTAATAAGACGACGGTGGAATAGAAAATAGGAAATTCTAAGTTTACCATCATTAAAAGAGAAACATTACAAAAGGAAATGCATATGTATGCCATTCCCGGATATGCAGTTGTCTTAATACAGTAATTTTCTCATCCTAGATGCCGAGTGACTATTTGGTCCAGTGGTATTGTTCTCACTCACGTGGGGTAAAGTCCAGGGTTCGACTTCTAGCATGAGCATTTCTGATCTAATACAATAGAATTTAGAATAGGATCTCAAAAAAAAAATTTTCTCATCCTAGATACCAAATCGTCGTACTTTAGTGCACAGGCTGAAATTAATTGTCAGCGTGGCTATAGAAAGAGCTCCTCCACGAAACTGACTACATGCAAGTTATTATATACCACATTTAATTTACCACTCACGTAATTATTTATTAGTCATTACCCCACCTCATGCAACTTGCTGTAGTATAGATTATGACCAGAGAAAAAAACAAAGGTTTATGCTATTTTCTCTTTGGAATAACATTGTTAAATTGAAAAAAAAAATTGATACTGTTACTGTTTCAATATCTCGTTTGAACATTTTGCCTCGTATGTTTTTAAAAAATTGGGAAAAGTACATGTAAGTACCCTGTGGTTTACCCGTTTCCAGAAACAGACCGTGTGGTTTTAAAGTTCCAAATTCAATACTTGTGGTTATTTTTTTGGGACAATTTCGGTCCCGAGCAGCGTTTTAGCCTGACCAGCCACCTGTCATTGCCACGTCATCGCCACGACACCAACACGTAAATTACAATTTGGCATGGCAAATTACAATTTTAGTCCCGTATTTGAACTAACATTATTTGTTGAAAATCTATTTTTTAAAATTTTATTTTGCAATGCAACAGAACTGAAGAAAAAAGAACCGGAGGCTTAGGATCCTAATGGAGGTGGAGGGCGGACGGCCCGGGTCTGGCAGCCACGAGGAGCAAGAAACGGAGCTGCTGCGTGTGCGCCGGCGTTAACCTAGCGGTTATAATTCTGGTTATTATCGTGATCGCCATCCTCGCCACCACCGTGTTCAAGCCTAAGCATCCCAAGGTAACCGTCGACCGCATCGCGCTCCAGGACCTCCACGTGTCCCTCGACGTACTCCGCCTCGCCGTTGGCCTCAACCTCACCCTCGACGTCGACTTCACCGTGAAAAACCCTAACAAGGTCGGGTTCAAGTACGGGAACAGCTCAACGGAGCTTTCGTACCAGGGGACGGCGGTCGGGGAGGTGCCGATCCGGGCAGGGGAGATTGGCGGGCTCGGAGGATGCTGTGAACGATAGAGGAGAGGCCCAATCGGGTGCTGTTGGTAGGGATGGTGATGGCGATGGCCGGGGCCTTGAACGGCCGCTTTAGCTTCGTCACGAACAGGACCTGGAACTACTTCTCCTCTCCGTCGAATTCCATGCCTACACCTTTTCTCGAGCTCGATTAATTAAAAAAAATAATTGATTAATTGGGAAGAGGAAGATAGGCGGTTTAAAAACTTGTTAGGGTTTAGTAACCGGAGAAGAAAAGGGGAAATTAGAAAAGGCCGCGGAACTTGTTAGGGTTAGGGATTAAAAAAATAGATTTTCAATAAATAATGTTAATTCAAATGCGGGACTGAAATTGTAATTTACCACGCCAAATTGTAACTTACGTGTTGGTGTCGTGGCGATGACAAGTGGCCGGTCAAGCTAAAGGCTGCCCGCGACTGAAATTGTCCCGAAAAAATAACCACACGTACTGAATTTGGAACTTTAAAACCACACAGTCTGTTTATGAAAACGGGTAAACCACATGGTACTTACGTGTACTTTTCCCTAAAAAATTTATCGCGTAGTTTGTGGATTAATCTAAATATGCTTTGATATCTTATTAAAAATTGTATATCTAGCTCATATTTTATTTAGTATATAAACCCAAAACCGTATTACATTTACATACAAACCTACAAATTTTAGCTACTTCTTTTTTTTTTTTTTGGAAACCTACAAATAAAAGAAGAGTGTGTTGTTACTCGGCAATGTCAATGCGTGGAACCCAGCCCAGCCCAGCCCAAATATTTCATTACTCAGCCCATTAGCCACATCTTATACCGAATTCCCGAGTTTTTGTTTTCTCTATTTCTTCTCAATCTCCCACTGAAACCAATCTCGGCGAACCCAATCACCACCGGAACCCTAATTATTAAATTCCCAATTCGAATCGGAAAAGAAAACCCCAACAAAGACAAGATGCCAAAGAAGATGGGAGTGAACACGAAGGCGGAAGCCGCCCGGACTCGTAGGAGCGTGACGGAATCGGAGCGGAAGGAGCGGGATGCCAAGGAGAAGGAGGAAAAGTACTGGCAGGAGGCGGAGGGCGCAAAGTCCCGCGCGGCGAAGAAGCGAGAGGAGGAAGCAGCGAAGAAGGCGGAGGCCGCGGCGAAGAAGGCAGAGGCCAGGCGCCTCGCGGAGCTGGAGGAGCGGGAGCTGGAGAAGATGGGCAAGAAGCCCGACAAGAAGGCCATCCGCGTCGGGATTCCAGGGATCCCGTCCAAGGTCACTGAGGCGGAGCTGCAGCAGCGGAGGGAGGCCGAGCAGGCGGAGATTTCTCGCAGGGCCGAGGAGGCTAAAAGGAAGGAGAAGCGGATGGCCGGGGAGGAGGAGTACGAGAAGACTGTGCTGGTGGAGAATACAAACAGGGATGATTCGGTTATCGAGGCGAGGAGTGTTGACGAGGCACTTGCTAGGCTCACGGTGGCTGAGACGTTGCCTGTTGATCGCCATCCCGAGAAGAGGCTCAAAGCCTCGTTTAAGGTCCCTTCTTTATCAAGATTTCATTGCTTATTCGCAAAAATTGCAGTAGTAGTCCCGGATATGGATTTCGATATGACTTCTGTTTGGATGCTGTTTGCAGTTGTAGAATGTCTGTTATGTATTGAATTTATAAATTCCTTAGCTTATTTATTTGATGAAATGTTAACCTTATATGGTTGGAATAGAGGCTCATTTTGACAACTAGTTCTTCATACATGCAAGTCTTTGTGTGCTTCTACTTTTGCATTCTTGATGACATTATGCTGTTTCTAGGCGTTCGAGGAAGCTGAGCTTCCAAAGCTGAAAGAAGAGAGACCTGGCCTTACCCACACTCAATACAAAGACATGATATGGAAGCTGTGGAAGAAATCCCCTGATAACCCCCTTAATCAGGTTAAGCTCTCAGCTATTGCTTGCTGTCACTTTTAGGGATCTGGAGCTATTTACTTGGTTTTGCAAGTCACTGATGCAGCTTTAGAAAAGTTGATAATCTTGGTAGTGTGCTATGAAGTGGTAGTGGTATGGCCTATCGCTTGCCTGTTTGCTTTTATTAGCATTTTAGCCAACCATATCTGTTGCTGGTCATATACTGACTTCTAAATGAATAGAATTAGTAGTTTGCATTTATGTGCATCATTTTCTGTGCTTTGTATTGTTTCTAAATGTCCCTTATTAGAGCTTATGCCTTTTGGGTTAACGATTGCTGGATGGGCCCCCTACTGATTCGGGTTTTCCATGCATTTGCAGGCTAGTGAGTGACTGTTCTGTGGTTGCCAGAGTATTTATCTAGAAGATGTGGAGGTTCATAAGCTTCATGTGTCATGATCGTATGAAAAAGTACTACCTCGGCTGAGTGTCTGCTCCAACTTTCAGCCTAATTACAACGAGTCTTTGTATATGCATGAAGTCGTAGCAAACTTCTTTTACATGATATGCTAGTAGATTGGTCCTAGCAATTATTGTCTTCTCCTGAGAAATTGAGCAGTATTGTGGAGAGTTGAGTGTAAATTATGACAATACCGGCGGCGTGTAACTTTCAATTACTTGATGGAGCAATTAAAATAAGGTCATGTTCTCTTAGTCCTGTGGCTATAGTTGTTTTTAGATGCTCATTTTACGCTTTTGGCAGCCATCTGTTTGCTGACATCGAGTGTCTGTTTTCCCCAAGCGTGCGATAAATTATATGTCTCGTATAATTTATAATTCAGACCCGTCTCGGCAAATGACCATTTTTTCCCTTGTAGTCCCGTGCAAAATTGCTATTTAATTGGGTAAACAGGTCCCTATGTTTTGCTTTAAACCCAGAAAAACCCTGGGAAACATTTGTATTCCGGCCACTTCTTTTCCTGAAATACGAGGACGTCATGGACCAACGTATTGTTGGAAACTTGTTGCAAGTGGCCTATGTGGAACAAAGAACTCGTCTTCGAGGGAGAAAAAATGGAACAAAAAACTCAACGCCAAGTTAATAAATTAGCGCACTGTTTTATTTGATGTTGCACTCGATAGCTTGATGCAAAGAATAAAGAATTCCTATGATGATATAATTCAATCTCAATTACAAAAGAATGAAGAAAATTTTTGAAGTTGCAGAGGGTAAGATTTATGTTCAGAGGAATCTGGATCTCTTGCACTCGGCTGGGAGACCTCGTGGAAACCGTTGTGCGTCGTTGCAGTAGTTGTAGATCATGAAATTCTTTTGCACCCACCGGATCCTATTCCTACCAGAAGCATCAATGTCCTGGTCCTGCCATGTATTGTCCTGGGCGGAAGTAGTACTGGTCGTGGAAGTGCACCCGGATGATGAACCTACGCAACCGTTTGCATTGAAGTTTCTGTAAGAAGCAGTGAAAGGGGCCTTTGTCCAATCAGTCTTGACTCGCCCTCCCATGGTGGCCCAGTCATCCGCGTTCCAGAGGCTCGAGTACACCCTCATCGGCTGGTTGGTGGGGAAGGCCACCCCTTGAGCCTCCAAGTTGTTGAACACCCTAATGGGACTGTTGTCGACCAAGAATATGATCCTCTGGCGGTTCCACACGATCGAGTAGGTGTGGAAAGCCTTGGTGGGGTCGAACCAGAGGGCAAACTGTTGCTCCCTGTTGCCTTTCCCCTGGGAGAAGACGTTAGTGTGGAGGGTGTAGGGTTGCCCGGATACATTTCCCAAGAACTCGAAGTCTATCTCGTCGTGGTTAGACCCTTGGGAGGATAGGTAGAATGTGGTCACGGTACCAGCAGAGTTGCCGGGTACCAGCTTCATCTGGATGTCGAACCTGCCATGGAGATACTCACTCTTGGACTGGAAGCCGGAGCCAGAGTACTTGTCGAGGGAGAGCGTCATGGACTGGCCGCCATTTTGAATGCTGGCTCGGGGTCCGCCGAAGGTGACGTCAATGTCCTGGAAGAAGTTGCCACCTTCCGTGGTGATCAAGAGACTTACTAGCAACATTCCAAGTAGGGGAAGCACTAATACCGAATGGTTAGTGGAAGTGGAGGAAGCCATAGTGGAATATAGTGTATTGTTTGGTGTTTAGAGGATGTTGGAAGTGGTGAAGTGGAGAGTTTGGGATGTTGGAAGTGGAAACCTGATTGGAATTATATATAGGTGATAGATATACGCGTAGCCACAGATGAGTCTCTCTTTGAAATTAAATTTTAAGGGAGGGAAGTTTCCTTCTTCCTTTGCTATCATTTTTTTGGGTAGAATTATTTTGCTGTCATTTAACGCGTTAGGTTAGGAGATAGGACCACTTGACTCCTATGGTATGGGCTTCCTCAAAAGATGTTGGGTTATGAAGTTTGGTATAATGTATCGGTGATTCATTTAGGGCGTTAATAGATATACAAATACTGTTTAAATTTTTCAACCATATTAAAATAGCGTAATGAATAATTCATAGAAACCATTGCAATTGTATTTCGAAAATAGGAAAAAAACTTTAGCTTAATAATGTTTAAGGGCACAATTAATTTGACGGACTAGATTAATAACAATGTTTTCTATCCTTTTCGTTCTTGTCTAATTCGGTAATTCCTAATAAAGGTGTAATGAAATTGGGCGAGATGACCTCCAAAAAGTTTTGATTCCCTCGGATGCGGTAGGTGGGGGGCAAGACAAAGCTGGCTCCTTATAAACTATAATCTGGATCCAGTTGGGATGCTTTTAACTACGCGTCTGATTTGGACTAGTTTGGCTTGTCTTTCCATCTGGCAACGCTGTTGCCAAGCTGAACCTCTAATTGTGAAGTGCTCGTGCATCTTTTACCTTCCACTGGGGGTTGTGGTTTTATGATATTTGATACGTTTGACTTTGAATAGTTGAATATTTATAGCTATTTGTAGAACATTCTTTGGATTTAGCTGCACCTACTACTAATCTTAATACCAACCTTAAACCACACGCTTAATTTATGTGATTCGAAAATTTTATTTAACACCTACATAGAGGGCAACATAATTTTTAACTTTTTTTATTTTTATGAGATTTTTGGTTCTGTGTCAAATGCAATTGTTATTCGTCTAATTCATTGAATTCTGACTCTATCATTATTATCATATCAAATTGGATAGAAATCGAATTATTACATACAAATATAAAATTGCTCGAGTGGAATAATTTCATATTTGTAATTAGATTTATTTATTTAAAAATATAATTTATGAATTGTTTTATTTTCTCGTACTTATAATTAGATTTATTTAAAATATATATTGATAAATATTATGAAATATACAATCTACTTAAAATGATATTTTTATTACTATACAGTTATTCGTACGTGAAATTATATCTACGTTGAAAGATTATACAAGGGATCTTGTAAGAAAACGAAAGCATTTTTAATGTGTCTTGTTGAAAGATGTAACATATTGGAGATGTAAATTTTGGGAGTGGATACACTGGGGACAAAATAACTAGTCCCTATTTAGGGACAAGGTTAATATAGTCAATTAACCTAAACCACTAATTGAAGAGTTTCTCTCTCCATTAATAACCACCACACTTAATTAGGATTAAATCATAATTATTCCACCTAATCCAATGCAATCACATTAATTACGTATATTCTCTCTCCAGTAAATACACTTTTTTTCTTAAACCCTATCATTAGTTTTAAATACAATTAAATCAAAAATCAGTGATTTATTGTCCGACATTACTGGTTTATGGTCTGACATTACTGGTTTATAGCCCGACATTACTGGTTTGTGGTTCGACATTACTAGTTTGTGGTCCGACATTTTTGGTTTATAGTCCGACATTACTGTTTATGGTCCGACATTACTGGTTTGTGGTCTGACATTATTGGTTTGTGGTCCGACATTACTGGTTTGTGATCCAACATTACTGGTTTGTGATCCAACATTAGTGGTTTGTGGTCCAACATTAGTGGTTTGTGGTCTGCCATTACTGGTTTGTGGTCCGACATTAATGATTTATGGTCCGACATTACTGGTTTGTGGTCTGACATTAGTAGTTTATGGTTTGATATTACTTGTTTGTGGTTCGACATTACTGGTTTGTGGTCCGATATTACTAGTTTATAGTCCGACATTACTGGTTTATGGTCTGATATTACTGGTTTGTGGTCCGACATTACTGGTTTGTGGTCTGACATTATTGGTTTATGGTCTGACATTACTGGTTTATAGTTCGACATTACTGGTTTAACGTTTGACATTAGTGGTTTATAGTTTGACATTACTGATTTAAAGTCCTACTTTAATGGTTCAAAGTATACGTTAATATTTTTTAATTAATTAGAGAGAGAGAGGAAGATAGATGGTTTCGTTTGATTAATTAGAGAAAGTAAGTAATTATGACAGAGAAAGTGGTTGGTTACGTTTTTTTAAATCCAAATTAGTGGGTAGTTGGTTAGAGATAATTAATGGAGAGAGAAAGGAATATTAAAGAATTAAATGACATTTTGCCTAAAAAGAGGGAATCATTAACTACTGGGAAATTAATTGAATTTGGCAAAAGTCATAATTGTCCTTGGTGATTATTAGCCATTAGATTAGGATCTTTTAGAATATATTGATGCGTCCAAACTTGACTCACAAACACGTGCAAGAGAACACGGT
>SOPF01026120.1:0-117761 GCA_012979155.1 Hypericum perforatum
TCAAAAGGAACCACTCGAACATATCAGAAAAAATCACTCAAACGTATTAGAGAGAACAACTTGAACATATAAGAATGAACCACTCAAATATATTATATCGAATCACTCAAACATATTGGAGCAAACTAATCAAACATAATAGAAGGAACCACTCAAATATATCGAAGAGAACCACTCGAACATATGAGAGAGAACCACTCGAACATATAAGAGCGAACTACTAAAACATATCAGAATGAACAACTTAAACATATTAAAAGGAACCACTCGAATATAGCAGAAAAAACTTCTTAAACATATAAGAGAGAACAACTCTAACATATCACAACGAACCACTCAAAAATATTAGAGCGAATCACTTGAACATATCGGAGCAAACCACTCAAATATGATAGAAGAAACCACTTAAACATATCAGAGAGAACCACACAAACATATGACAAAGAACCACTCGAACATATCAGAGCAAACTACTCAATCATATTGGAATGAACTATTCGAACATATCGAAAGGATCCACTCAAACATATAATAGAGAATAACTCAAACATATCAGAATGAACCACTCAAAAATATTAGAGCAAATCACTCGAATATATCAGAGCAAACTACTTGAATATAATAGAATAAACCATTAGAACATATTAGAGAGAACTACTCAAATATATTAGCGAGAACCACTCGAATATATCAGAATGAACTACTCAAAAATATTAATGGAGGATTCACTAGTGTGCTTGCTACCTTCTTTCCTAAATCCATGCCACTTCTGGTTGTGATAGCCTTATAGTGCTCTTGTTTGATAGGAGGGATTTCAGTATTGCTCGGAAGAGTGCCAGGCTGCCTTGCATTCATCTGTGTTGCGAGTTGGCTGATTTGTACTTCCAAATTTCTGATCGTGGATTCATGGCTAATAACTTGCTTCTTCAACTCATCTTCACTTCGGCGATCCTGCTGTGGTGGTGGTTGTTGTTGCCATCTCTATTAGTATGGTTAGAATTGCTGTGGTAGAGGACCTTGCATATTTCCACCACCCAAAGGAGGTCCTTGATGCTGAGGTACCTGCTGTCCTGTATTGTTTCTCCAAGAAATATTTGGGTGGTTTCTCCATCCCATGTTATACGTAGCAGAATATGGATCATTATTCCTATCAATATTACCCACATAATTCACAAGTTCAGAAATAAAAGAGCAAGTATCAGTACTATGTAAACCAGTACAAATTTTACAAACTTGAGATGATGATGCACCTGGTGATGCGAAGGCACTTCAGACTACTTATATAAGGGCTGCTACTTTTTCCTTAAGCGCAACTATTTCATTGTTATCCTGCACACTAGCAAACTTTCTTCTCTCAGCTCGCTCACCCCACTCATGATTATTGGTAGCCATCGCTTCGATAATACGGAGGCCATCAATTTCTGTTTTCTCTGCCAGGTTTCCTCTTGCTGCTGCATCTAAGTTGATGCGGAATTGTGGCTCAAAATCAAGAACACTTTATCCAATATTAACAACAACTAATTCAATAACTTGTCCCCGGCAACGGCGCCAAAAACTTGATGCATCCAAACTCGACATACAAACATGTGCAAGAGAACACGGTCGCACAAGTAATATAGTGATATGTAGGATCGTCTCCACAGGGACTAGTGAATTTGTTTTGCTAAGTACTAGATTATAGATCCTTGAATCTCTTAAGTTAAGCAAATTGAGTAACTTGATTGGGTGATGATTCTAAAGCTATTAAGTTTCAATATCATTAATTAACATAGGGTTGTCAATCCTAGATCAAATCAACGATATCAATTCACAATAATCAGACTAGATTTATGAACCGAGTCAAGCATGTCACTCTTGATTCATGAACTCAAAAATTCATCCAAAGATCAAACTTATGATTAACAAGAAGATGAAAGTAAAAACATAAAATCAACTTAACTAGCAAAAGAGGAATAGAGTATTGATTACAAAATAAGAAAAGTACCTTGACTAGTTCAAACCAAAAACCATAAAATAGATCTAAGAAAAATGGAGAGAGTAAGCTTCCTTGATGATCTTCTTCTTCTAAGTTCTCCTCCTCCTCTTCAAGTTCTTCTCCAAGATCAACAATAATGGAAGATGGTGGAAACAAAAGTGAAAGTGCAAAGTATGTCTAAAGTTTCAATAATACAAAAGTTGTTCCCCCTTTATATCTCCTTGTCCCCTTAATAGTCTAAATCCACTCCAAACTCTTATTTTTCCTCTCCTTGTGGCAGCCACGAAATTGGGTCAAGGAGCCCATCTTGGGCCCAAAATCAGCCTTCAAGTTCGGCCCACTCGGAGGAATTTTCGTCAGAATTGGACCCCAACTTTGAACTCGATATTTGGCCCTCTTAGACTCAGATTTTGACGAAGCTTATGAGAGATAAAGTTGTAGCCCCGGATGTCTTCTTTCCATAGCCATCTCACGCTCCTCCATTCAATTTTGGATGCAAAAGTTATCGCCTTTTTAGTTGCAAGAGGTCAGTCTTCGTCAAGTGTCTGCGGTCCACGGTTAAACGTCCTTCCTCCCGGGCAGGCCTAATTGCGTCCGGCAATCCAAGATGCATCCACATCCTCCATTTAGCACACCATAACCACCTAAAACAAAGAAAACATAATAAGAATCAAAAGACATCACGAGAATAGACAATGCACGATATAAGAACTATAACCATGCATATCAAACAATAACACTAGAAACAAAGACAAAATAACTCTAAAAACATACACAAAAGATGAGTGTTTTCACACTCATCAGTCATTATGGAGATACAAGAACTGCATCCCAAGTTTTTGAATACAGATTCTATTGGCCTTCCATCTTCAAGGATGCACGTGGTTATGTTGACCAGTGTGACCACTGCCAAAGAACGGAAAATATCTCAAAGAGGAATGAGATGCCGTTATCTGGAATTTCAGAGATTGAGCTTGACATTTGGCGATTGGACTTTATAGGACCTTTTTCCCAACATCATATGGATAAGTATATCTTGGTAGCAGTAGACTACGTTTTACAGTGGGTAGAAGCTTTAGCATCTCCGACAAATGATGCTAGAGTAGTTATCCAAACTTCAGAAGCTCTTCTCAAGATTTGGAGTGCCGCGAGTAATAATCAGCGATGGTGGGTCACATTTTTGCAATAAACAATTTGAGGTCCTGCTAAAGAGATATGGGGTAACGCACAAGGTGGCAACACCTTATCATCCCAAAACTAGCAGACAGGTTGAGCTTTCAAACCAAGAGCTCAAGAAAATCTTGGAAAAGATGGTCGATACAGCAAGGAAAGATTGGTTGAACAAGCTTGATGATGCCTTATGGGCCTATCGAATGGTATTCAGAATACCAATAGGAACATTGTCTTATAGGCTTGTTTATGGCAAAGCATGCCATCTTCCAGTGGAGCTTGAGCATCGTGTATTTTGGGCAATTAAGACCCTTAATTACGATTACAAAAAGGCTGGGGATCATTGAATTCTCCAACTTAAAGAGTTGGAGGAAATGCATGACTTGACATTCGAGAGCTCAAGGCTCTACAAGGAAAGGACCAAGAGAAGACATGATGCCCATATCATCAAAAAAGATTTTAAAGAGGGACAATATGTTCTTCTCTACAACTCACGACTAAGACTCTTCCCTGGAAAGCTCAAATCTAAATAGAGCAGCCCATACCAGATTGTCAAAGTTTTCACTTTTGGGGTACTAGATTTGCAAGATAGCAAGGGGTTAGTCTTTAGAGATGCAAAATTTATATTGGAGGGGGCGACATTAATCGAGATGTAGAGATGCAATCGGTTTATGTGCCATCCAATGTTTGAACATTTGGAACAGAGTAAGGCTCTTTTACCTGCAGAGAATAAAGAACATGATGTTTTGTGCTAAGTATATTTGTCTAGTTAGTGTCTTAGTTTTTAGGAAAATCTCGATTGACATTTGCCTCATCATTCTCTGTCAAACAAAAGAGACTTTGAGAATTGAGCAACATGATGAAAACTTCTTGAGACACTCGAAAGGAATATCAAAGAGTGCCTACAAGAGGAGGATGAAGAGATTTGAATTTTGCGCCAGGTGTGAAAAGTTAGAACATGACGAAGACTGTAGCAAGAATAGCACTAACTCGCAAATTGAGCGTATTGTGCTACTACGTTGCGACCCCATTAGGCTTAGAGCTGAAAAGGTTGCACAAAAAGGTAGTTCGTCATGGTATGCCATTTTTGAGTTATGTGAATTGCAAAATTCGAAGTTGCACCTGTGACATATGAGGATGGGGCGTCTAGTTTTCAAACTTTCAAAGAACACAGCATACATAAAAGCCAAAAAAATTAGATTAGCATGTTTTATTTCTTATGTTTGTTATATTAGTTTTAGTGTTTATATCTTATGTGCGTAGTTTTTGTAGTTCGTACATAGTTGGTGCATGCCAATGGATATGGCGTATGCCATGTCAAGTGAGTCTAAAAAGTTGGTGCACGCCAATGCAATTGGCATGCGCTAGTGTTGGAAAATCAGAGAAGTTGGCGCACGCCAATGGACCTGGCATACACTAATTTTGGGCAAAACAATTTATAAAAGTCTCGGGCGTGCACCATTTTTCATAAAAAATCAAAATCGAATCCTTCCTGCCTCCAAAAACTTCAAAGTTAAACAAACCCAACCCTCCTAAACCATTTACCCACAACACCCAAGGTCCGAAATAAGATTTACAATAGCGGATGATGTAGGATCTAGCTGAAATCAACATGGAGATAGAAGAAAGCGCACGAGAAACCCTTTGCCTTTACCACCAGGTTCTCCACTCCCAGACATCTGCGACTACTATGACGCTCCCTTCATAATCTTTCACAATTGGGAGGGAGAGAGGTACCAAAGACTTGACTACCTTACTACCTTGAGTCATTTCGATATTGTTTGGGATGACATGAAGAAATTAGGGGTTGATAGGAAATTGCGGTCAGCCATTAGGAAGTTAGGTTGGGATTACTTTGTGAATATAAGTACAATGGCTAGGCAAGAGCTAGTGTTAGAGTTCTATTGTACTCTGCAGATTGCGGCAAATAGAAGTTCATTCACTGCACGTGTCTTTGATACAGATTTTGGCATGAATGAAACTGAGTTTAATGACCTTTTTAGCCTTAAGTCTGAAGTAGGGACATTAAACTTCACACCTGCTAGTAAGGCCTATCGGGCTTGGCATGAGATTACGGGCTTTGAGAGATATGAGTTGGGGAGGGTGCTGAATACGCTAATTAAAGAACCACACTTAGGCATCCTCTATCGCTTTATGACTCTGACCTTCAGTGATCAATGGAAAGGTCTAAAGTGTTCCGATCACAGCTCTACGCCATAGACTGCCTATACCATGACATACCTTTTAGCACATTTGCTATGGTGATTGACTACTTTGCAAGTTCTATTAGCGATAGGGAACCTAGGCATTTGTACTTGGGTCATATTATATCTCGCATTGCACGTCACCATTTCTTTGAGCAGTTTGCAGACTTTCAAGGATCATTTGTGAAACTAGTGCTACTTGACATTGAGGAACTCCACTATAGCAAGCTAATCGAGAAGACGTTTGTTGACAGTGAAGAGATATGCATCTACAAGCCATGAGAGAGGCGCAAGGTGGTTCAGGATTGCCTTAGAGCAGCAGGGCAAATGCCAGCACAGGGATAGGATGACGAAGCCCACCATGATAAAGTAGGGTCGAGTCATCGGTCACCTGACCTATAGTGGACATGCAGTATTTAGGTGACCAGTTTGCTATGATGCAGGTATAGCTACAGGGTCACAGAAAGAAGCTTCATGGTTATGGGATGCAACTGCAGGACTATATAATTAGCAACATAGCTAGGTGGGACCGCTAATATGACTACAATGCTTGCATGGAGGCTGAGCTTAGAGCTCAGAGTAAGGAGCAGAGGGCATTTTATGCCAAACAGATAGCTCACATGGTATGCCAGTAGGAGCATTACGAGCATTAGTGAGCATATGCTGAGTGGATACACACCTGGGCAGAGAACTTCGGCAGTGGCTTCACATTCCCACCATTTCCTTTACAAGAGTGACAGGGAGCTCCTAATTCCTTACTTTGTTATTTTTCTTTATTTGTTTTCTTTGTTTGTGTATTTTCATTTATTTTGATTTTGTTTTTTATTTTGTGTGTTTGTAACTCATTTAATAGTCATGTCGTGTTACTACAATGTGATCTTATTAGGCTTAGAGCCAAAAAGGTCAAAAGGAGGTAGTTTACATGGCACATCATCAGTGAGTTAATGTTATGCATGTTTTGTGATTAGGTGTTTATTAGTATCTTAGACATCTTAAGGACAATGTGTCATTCAAGTGTGGGGGAGGGTTCCTTGTAGGAATCTTCCTTTTAGGTTGTTTAAACTTGTTTTGCATGTTAGTATGTTAGGTTGTTTTGTTTAGGTTTAGACTTGGCATGAATTTTTCAAAAATTTGACCCCCCTCAAAAAATTTTCAACTTGTGTTAGAATTTATCGTATTCTTAGTTATGGATTTTATTCGAGCAGAAAGCCTAGGAATTAGGAGTAACCTCACACTCTGTTGTTTAGACTGGTGGTCTCACTATGTAAACTAGACTAGAGGATTGTTGAGTGCACCTTATGAGTATTTGAGCTGATGGAAGAGACACCAGTCTCTATATTTTTCATGAGATGCATACTAGAGTCAGTTGATCAAGGTATCCTACTAGTACTTATCATAGTCTAGGTTGTATAGAAGTTAGTGATAGTACATGGGTATTCTTTGACATTGAGCCTAGAGCTTTAGAGCCAAAATCCCTTATATATCCATTGTTTCAACTCGTTGAGCCTAGCCTTTTTTTGATCTTAGACGAGGAAGCAAAGCTTAAATCTTATATCAACCATCTTCCTTACCTTTTGTCATCCAATCTGAGGATATTTAGGTTTGAGTGGGAATGCTATGTATTGGGTTTAGTTGGTAGCCTAGGCTTAATTTGGGTTTTGTGCATTAGGATTTTGTAGTTATGGCCATGTTAAAAGCCGAGTTTTTGCCTAAAACGTACTAAGTATGTATAGTTTGTTAAAGTTTGTGAATAAGTGTTGCAAAAATAAAAATAAAAAAAAGAGAAAAAGAAGTGAAAAAGAATGTAAAATTGAATAAGGCATGTTTTCTAAGTGAAACTCGTGCTTCTAGGTCTTAGTTCATTGGTTTATTTAGGGAGTGTGCTTATGAATGTGATATTTGTGAGGATGTTGACTAGACGAGTAATTAGTTACATTTGTAACATATCCTCGGATTGGGTAGTTTAGCTACCATCCAAATGTTTTACCTCACCATTACCTTAAGCCCCATTACAACCCAATGAAAAGACCCCCAATCATTAGCAACTATTGTGACTTTTAGATAATGCTGAGTAGGACATAGGATGCTTTGAGATATATTGACATGTATGCGAGTGATAAGAAGTTGACCATACAGATTATATGAGTGAAACACTTTTCTATCCTCGTGAGGTCAACCTTCTAGTATCTTTTACATAGAGTTAACACTTGCTTAAGTAATTGAGTGCTGAGGTGCCTACTAGTTCATTGTGCTTCGTGTTATGGATTAATGAACTAACTTAGATTATGATTTCATTGTGATGCGAGCTGATGTTTTTAAGGGAAGTTAAGTGTTGATCCATTCATGCCATGTCTTTACCTTATTATGTGTTTGTTTGTTCTTATTTGATTTTCATTTAGCTGGTTGTCCGCATTTTGAGTTTTTGCTTGGGGACAAGAAAAGATTCAAGTGTGGAGGTGTGATGAGTGTAAAAAACACTCATTATTTGTGTTCTTTTAGTAGGTCATTCTTAGTGTTTTAGGTTGATTTATTTACATTTTAGTTTTCATAGTGTTAGTTTTCGTTTATTGTGTGTTTTTGTAGAGTTTATCATTTTTCATTGAGTTTGCTTGTTTTTAGGAGCCTTTTTGGGGAGAAGTGGAGGACAATCGAGCGGACACACAAAGGCAAGGACAAGATAGAAGTCACAAAGCCAAAGAGTGTAAAGTACGGGTAGCTGGCACACGCCAAAGAGATGTTACTCGAACGACCATTCAGGCAGACGACCATTTGCATTCGAAGAAGTAGAAATCGCAAAGACCTGGCGCACGCCATGTAAAGCTAGCACTTGCCAGACCAGTCTGAAAGAAAAAAAATAATTTGAGTGTTGGACTAACAAATGGTGGATTTGAGTAAGTCGGCTAATGGCTTTCTGAAGGAAGGGGGACTAGTTTATTGACTCTTTTAGATATTTTAGTAGTAGATATTTTAGGTAGATAAGTTAGATTAGATATTTTGTAAACAATGGGATAAGAAAGTTAGTTTTAGACTAAGTGAAAGAGTGTAAAAAAAAAAAGAAAAGAAGTGTAAGTGCAAGAGAGAGGCACGAAATAGACAAAACACTCTCTCTGTTCTTAGATGTGAAGGGAAGAAAGCTTGAAGATCTTTGCTAATCTTTCTTACCTTTGCTCTTTCCATATGTAAATAAGATTATGTTGTTTATATAAGCATATGTGAGTAGTCTTTCTTTGAGTTTGGTGCCTTGTTACCTTGCATGTAGCTACTGATTTGAGGGTGAAATGTGTTTATAAATGTGTTCTTATCAACATGCTTGATACTATTGTTTAGACTTGCTTGATCACCAAGCCTTAGTAGCTAGTGAAAACTTGAGACGAAAGGAGATAGGATTGATGGAAAAGTTGGTTGATGATGAGTACTCTTGCTAGGAGAGAAATTTTCTTGGTGACCTACTGATTACCCTTGGAGTGGAGCATATGGTTGGTACTTAGCTAGATTAGTTAGTTGGTGGGGTCGAAAGAACATATCTAACCTTCTAAGCCTAGTTAAGTAGCAATTTAGACTCTTCTTGCATGAAAGTGTGGATGAGTTGCCTTAGATTCACTCGGACCACATCACAAACACTAAAAACCCTCTATATCTTATGGTTATGTTGCTGGTTTAGGTAGCTTACTCATTTTAGTAGCCTAAGTTGTTATTCTTAGTAAGTTAGTATCTAGTAAACCAATAGCTTAAGTTGTGATCTTTATATTTGTGTTTTAGACTTTAGATAATGTAAACAACAAACCAAACATTATAATATGATCATAGACAAGTAAGTGAACCAAAGAGTAAGCCTAAACACTCAATCCCTATGGTACGATAATCCTTACTTACTGTTATTGCAACTTGCTGCAACTCTGCTATTAACTTGGCACACGCCAGATAATCTTGGCACGTGCCAAGTGGTCTACACAACTTAGATGCACGAATGGCATCATGAGCCTTCTACTATAATTTTGCCTAATAACGGATGATCGGTCGTTTGTTTGGTCTTACTGGCATGTGCTAGAAATGGTGGCGTGCACCAATCCTAGACTAGCCCGAAGCTCTGGCACACGCCAATAACACCTAGCGCGAGCAAAAACTTCATGAACTAACATACTTGGCGCACGTCAACAAGGGTGGCATGCGCCAGTTCAGCAGCAGAATTGTAGCAGTTTGCAAATAAGAGTAAGTATGGTTGTCGATCTATAGAGATTGAGTTGTTAGGCCTACTCTAAGGTTTACTTACTTAACTAGGATCAGATTATGATGTTTGTTGTTGAACGCTTTTGATCTATTCTAACTTATCTAAAAACTTATCCAACCTAAAAATATCCTAAAAGTGCCTGCCAAACTTGTCCCCTTGCCCTTACCAAGTCTAAACTGCCATTGTCACTTCTCCTATTTATTTATCCAATACTCAGCTTTATTTTACTTCTGCCCGTCTGGTCTAGCGTGAGCCATGTGCGCTAGCTTTTACGATTTTTCTTCTCTGAGTGAAAATGGTCGTCTGAGTGTTCTATCGTTCGAGCAACGACTACATGGCATGCGCCATAGAGGATTGGCGTGTGCTAGAAGATTGTGCATTGTATTACTTGGCTTCGTGACTTTTCTCTCGTCAGTGGCTTCACGTTTGCGCTCGATCATCCTTCACTTCTCATCAAATAGGCTCCTAAAAACAAGCAAACTTAATAAAAAATGATAAAATCAACATAAAGACACAATGAAGGAAAACTAACAATAAGACAACAAAAACACAACTAAATAAACCTAAAACACTAAGAAAGATATACAAAAGAGTACAAATAATGAGTGTTTTTGACACTCATCACACCACCACACTTGAATCCTTGCTTGTCCCCAAGCAAAACTCAAAATGCGGACAACCTAAACCAAAATCAAATACAAACAAACAAACACAAAACAAGGTAAAGACATAGCATGAATCGATCTACACTTAACTTCCCTAAAAAACATCAGCTCGTATCAAAATGAAATCATAAACTAGGTTAGTTCATCAATCCATAGCACAAAGCACAACGAACTAGTAGGCATCTCAACACTCAATTGTTTAAGCAAGTGTTAGCTCTATGTAAAAGACACTAGAAGGTTGACCTCATAAGGATAGAAAAGTGTTTCACTCATATAATTTGTATAGTCAACTTCCTATCACTCGCATACATGTCAATATACTCAAAGCATCCTACGTCCTACTCAGCATTATCTAAAAGTTGCAATGGTTACTAATGATCAGGGGGTCTTTTCATCGGGTTGTAATGGGGCTTAAGGTAAAGGTGAGTTATAATATGTGGATAGTGGCTAAACCACCCAATCCGAGGACATGTCACAAAAGCAACTAATCACTCATCTAATCTCATCCTCACATATATAAAATAAATAAACACACTCCCTAAGTATCCCAATATCCTAAGACCGAGAAGCATGAGTTTCTCCTAGAAACATGCCTTATTGAACTTCACATTCTTTTTTGCTTCTTTTTCTTTTCTTTTTATCTTTTTTTTACTTTACTATGGTACAATCATAAACTAGAATAACTATACATACTTAGCACGTTCTAGGTAAACACTTGACTTCTAACAAGGTCATAATACAAATCCCAACAAAAATAAACCTAATGAAACCCAAGCTACCAACTAAACCTAATACACATGCCAACCTGTAAGTCCTTGAATCAGATGATCAAAGATAAGGAAAATGGATGATATATGGTTTGTAGTCGACTTCCTAATCCACAATCAAGAAAAAAGCTAGGCTCAGATGGTTTAAACAACAGATATAATAGGGATTTTGTCTCTAAAGCTCTAGGCTCAATGTCAAAAAATGCCCCCGTCTTCTCACTAACTCCCACACAACCTAGACTCTGATAAGTACTAGTAGGATACCTCGATCAACTGACTAAGTATGCACTTCATGAAAAATATAGAGACAGATGTCTCTTCCTTCGGCTCAAATACTCACAAGGTACTCTCGTCAACCCTCTAGTCTAGTCTACATAGTGAAACCACTAATCTAAACAACAGAATGCGAGATTTCTACCCAATTCCTAGGCTTTATGCTCAAATTAAATTCCTAACTAAGAAAATGATAAAATTCTAACACAGGTTGAAAATTTTTAAGGGGGATCAAATTTTTGAAAAATTCATGCCAAGTCTAAACCTAAATAAAACAACCTAACATGCAGACATACTAAACAAACTAAAAGAAAGATTCCGAGAAGGAACCCTCCCCCATACTTGAATGACACAATGTCCTCAAGGTGTCTAAAATACTAATAAGCACCTAATCTAAAAGAAATATAAGGGTGAGATAGTTTTATCTCAATGACCTAGTATGTTAAGAAACATCAAGGAGATCAAACCCTGAAGAGCTCAGAATGGGAATATTTCCGTACCAAGTCCCCAAAGATATGAAAAACCAATCTCAAAACAAACATACACAAATAAACATGCAACAGAATAACTCACTAATGACTTGTTACGTAGATTACCTTCTTGTGACCTTTTCGGCTTTAAGCCTAATAGGATCATCGTACAGTAGCATAACACAATCATTAAATGAGTTACAAACACACAAAACTCAAAAATAGAGTCAAAATACAAGAAAATAAACAAACAAAAAAAATAAATAAAGAAAAATAATAAAAAAGTAGGGAAATAGGAGCTCCCTATCAATTATCAGAAATTAGAGGAGGTGGTGGTGAGAAAATGAAACCACTACCAAAGTTGTCAGCCCAGATACGCATCCACTTAGTGTGCGTGCGCTGCTGCTCGTAATGCTCTTGCTAGCGGGCTATATGAGCTCTCTGATTAGCATAGAATGTCCTCTGCTCCTCTCTCTGAGCTCTCAGCTTGGCTTCCATGCGAGCATTGTAGTCATATTGGTGGTCCCATCCGGCTGTGTTGCTAATTGCATAGTCCTATAATTACATGCCATATCCATAAATCTACTCTCCATGACCACATAGCTGTACCTACATTGCAGCAACTGGTCACGTAAAAACTGAATGTTAGTTTGAGCGTCAGGCGCCTTATGACTTGGCCTTGCATCATCATGCTGGGCTTGGTACTGGTGGCTCAGGCCTGCCTGCTCTTGCTGCTCCTCTCTCTATGCTGCCACCCTTTGTGGTGCCCTCAAGCGTAACTGTAATGCTTAACTCTCCTCCCAAGGTTTGTACTCGACAACCTCAACTCTATCGGTCATTGTCTTCTTGATCAGCTTGCTCATATGGAGCTTCTCAATGTCGAGTGGCATCGGCTCTAGTATCATCCCACAAAAAGCTGTAAATTCCTCAGAAAAATGGTGATGTGCAATGCAGGAAACAATATGACCTAAGTACAGATACCTAGGCTCCCTATCGCTGATGGATCTAACAAAGTAGTCAATGATCATGGTGAAGATACTAAAGGGAATATCATAGCGAAGGCAATCTATGGCATAGAGCTGAGATCAGAAGACTTTAGACTCTTCCCATTGACCACTAATGGTTAGAGTCATAACGTGATGGAGGATGCCTAGATATTGTTCTCTAATCAGTGCATTAGGCACCCTCCCTGACTCGTATCTCTCAATCCCTATAATCTCGTGCCATGCCCAATGAGCCTGACTAGTGGGCAAGAAATCTAAAGTACCAGGTCCAGCCTTAAGGGTGAAAAGGTCATTGAACTCAACCTCATCTATGCTAAAATCAGTGTCAAATACATGTGCAGTAAAAGATCGTCTGTTAGCCACAACCTGTAACGTGCAATAGAATTCTAACACTAATTCTTGCCTAGCCATGATCACTCTGTTCTCGAAGTGTCTCCAGCCTAGTTTCCTAAATGCAGACCTCAGCTGTCTATCTACCCTACTGTCTCCATATCATTCCAATTAATCATAAAATGACTAAGGGCATTGAGACGAGAAAGTTTTTGATACCTCTCTCCATCCCAATTGTGGAAGATTGTGAAGGGAGCATTATAGCGGCCGCAGATATCTGTAGGTGGAGATCCAGGTAGAGAAGGCGAAGGATTTCTTACACACTTCCTCCTATCTCTGTGTGGAATTCGGCTAGATCCTGTAGCATCCGCCATTGCAAACTTTGTTTAGGACCTTGGAAAGTGCGGGTAAACGTATTGGGAGTGTTGGGCTTGTGGATTTTGGAAGTTTTGGAAGGCAGGAATTTTTGGAATTTGAAACTTTGTGAAGAAACTGGTCTTTCTGAGAGCTTTATAGCCAATTGTGTCCAAATCTGGCGTATGCTAGGTCCACTGGCATTCACCAACTTCCTCCTTTCTGCGATTTCTGGCATATGCTAGCCTCATTGGCATGCGCCAGGTTTCATAAACACAAAAACACAGCGTTCGCCATATACTTTGGCACGCACCATATCTGTACACTCCTTAATAAGTATATTTTTAGACTAAAAATACTCAAACTAATATATCTAAAATAAGAAACAAACATGCTAGTCTAATTTGTTTTGGCTTTTATGTACGCTACATTTCTGGAAAGCTTGAAAACCAGATGCCCCATCTGCATGGGTCAAAGGTGCAATTTGGATGTTCGCAATTCACACAACTCACGAATGGCATACCATGACGAACTACCTCTTCGTGCAACCTTTTCGGCTTTAAGCCTAATAGGATTGCAATATAGTAATATGGTACGCTCATTTTATGAGTTAGTGCTATTCTTGCTACAGCCTCCGTCGTACTCTAATTTTCTGTACCTTGGACAAAATTCAAATCTCTTCATCCTCCTCTTGAGGCACTCTTTGATGTTCCTCTAGAGTGTCTCAAGAAATTTTCTTCTTGTCTCTCAATTTTCAAGGTCTCTTGTGCTCGATGGAGAATGATGAGACAAATGTCAATCGGGATCTTCCTAGACACTAAGACACTAACTAAGCAAAGATATTTAACACAAAATATCCTGTTCTTTATTCTCTGTAGGTAAAAGAGCCTTACTTTGTTTCAAACGTTCATGCATTGGATGGCACATAAATCGATTGCACCTCCACATCTTGATTAATATTGCCCCTTCCAATATAAGTTTTGCATCATTGGCCGTTGACTCTAAAGACTATCCCGTCGCTATTTTTCAAATCAAGTACTCCGAAAGGAAACACCTTGATAATTAGCTACGGGCCGCTCAACTTAGAATTGAGCTTCCCTAGGAAGAGTCTTAGTCGCCAATTATAGAGAAGAACATGCTGCCCTTCCTTAAAATCTTTTTTGATGATAAGGACATCATGTCTTTTCTTGGTCCTTTCCTTGTAAAGCCTTAAGCTTTCGAATGCCACGTCATACATTTCCTCCAACTCTTCAAGTTGGAGAATTCTACACTCTCTGGCCTTTTTGTAATTGTAAGTAATGGTTTTAATGGCCCAAAGTCACGATGATCAAGTTCTACTAGAAGATGGCATGCTTTGCCATAAACAAGCCTATACGGCGACATTCCTATAGGTGTCCTAAATGCCGTACGATAAATGCTCAATATAACTACGTGCATCCTTGAAGATGAAAGGCCAATAGAAACTGTATTCAAAGACTCGAGATGCAGTTCTTGAAGCTCCATAATGACCTGAATAGGGAGTGTTATGGCATTGCTCTAAAATATTTGCTACTTCCCAACTAGCAATGCAACATCGAAGAACCCTATCACTACACCTCTTGAAAAGGTAAGGATCGTCCCAAACATACATCTGAATATCCCGTAGAAATTTCTTTCTTTGGGGATAACTCAGATCTGTCAGAATAATACCTCCAACTAAAAAGTTGGCATAATCTGCATACCAGGGAGCTTCTACTCTACTCATTGTCATTAGAGTTTTATCCAGAAACTCTTCTTGTATAATCCCTTCAATCTCCATACCGTCGCTTTTCTCTAACCTAGAGAGATGATTTGTGACAACATTTTTTGCTCCTTTCTTATCCTTAATGGGCAAGTCAAATCCTTGTAGTAACAAAATCCAGCACATCAAGCGAGGTTTTGCATCTTGCTTTGAGAAAAGATATCTCAAAGCTGCATAGTCAGTGTAAATTATCACTTTCGAACCAAGCAAGTACGGTCTGAATTTGTCACATGCGTAGACGACTGCAAGTATTTTGTTCTCTGTGGTTGTATAATTGAGTTGAGCTCCTGCCAATACTCTACTAGCATAGTATATGACATAGAGCTTTCCCTCTTTCTTCTGTCTAAGCACACAACCTAAAGCTAGATCACTCGCATCACATATCATTTCGAATGGAAGTTTCCAGTCCAGTGATGAAATCACTGGAGTTATGATAAGAACTTTCTTTAGAGCATCAAATACCTTAAGGCAGTGCTCATCAAAGTTAAAGGATACATCTTTAACCAGTAAATTTGTTAGAGGTTTTGCGATTAGAGAGAAGTTCTTGATGAATCTTCTGTAAAATCGAGCATGACCCAGAAATGCTCTAACTCCTTTAACAATGGTTGGTGCATCCATTTTTTCTATCGCTTCAGTTTTAGCTCTGTCTACTTCCATACCAGCTCTAGAAATCTTGTGCCCAAGGATTCCTTCGTCTACCATAAAATGATACTTTTCCTAATTGAGCACAAGGTTCTTTTCCTCACATCTCTTCAAAACTTTGTCTAGGTTGTCAAGACAGTGATCAAATGAATCTCCAAATACAGAGAAGTCATCCATGAAGATTTCCATAATCTTCTTGTTCATCTCCTAAAAGATAGACTCCATACAACGTTGAAATGTTGCTGGGGCACAACATAATCCAAAGGCATTCTACGATATGCAAAAATACCGAAGGGATAGGTGAAAGATGTCTTCTCTTGATCTCTGGGATATATTGCAATTTGGTTGTACCCAGAGTAACCGTCCAAAAAGCACTAATAAGAATACTCCGCTATCCTTTTTAACATTTGATCAATAAATAGAAGTGGAAAGTGATCTTTATGTGTAGCATCATTTAATTTTCGATAATCAATGCACACTCTCCAGCCGGTTATAGTTCTTGTAGGAATGAGTTCCCCTTTTTCGTTGATCACAACTATCATTCCCCCTTTCTTGGGAACATAATGTATAGGGCTTACCCACTCGCTATCCGAAATAGGATAAACGATTCTAGCTTCTAGGAGTTTAATCACTTCCTTCTTTATAACCTCCTTCATTTTAGGATTTAGTCTCCTTTGTCGATCTACTTTTGGCCTCGCTCCATCCTCCATGTGAATGTGGTGTATTGTAATTTTTGGGCTTATACCCTTAATATCGGATATTTGCCAAGCAATGGCTTTAGTCCATTTGTTCATAACTGTGAGCACTCTATCTTCTTCTTCCTTAGTGAGCTTATTCGATATAATAATCGGTAATCTCCCTCCATCTATTAAGAAAGCATATCTCAGATGTGAGGGTAGCTCTTTCAGTTCTATGTGCATTTGTCTTTGCAATTTCCCCAAGTTGTACTTCCATGTTACGCATGGCAGTAGCTTGCCCTTTAAAAAACTCTTCTAAGTTGTTCTGCCTTGCTTCCTGGGCTGCTAATGCCTTTACGATTTGACTTTGGTTGTTGGTTGAGTCTCCCGTTTGTTGGATGAACTTCTCAACCTTGTGAAATCTCTCCTCAAGGGCTATCATTCTTTCTCCCAAGAACCCACGTGGTTGAAAACTGGGTGGTGGTCCTTGTCGCGAGACACGTAGTGGCATTCTTTTATCAGGAATGATTACCATACTGTCTTCATTATTTCTATGAGAAGTTAGGGTGGTTTCTCCTACCAGGATTGTAAGTTGAGGAATAAGGGTTGTTACCTATTTGGTTTCCTCTTTGTCCTTGACCACTAACAAAGTTGACCTATTCTAAAGGTTGGTTAATCATCGCGCATTGACTAATTTCATGGCCAAAGTTGCCACAAGCTTCGCAATGCTATTGTAAAGCAACAGCATCAACCTTGTTTAGGGTCAAATCACGCAACTGCTTTACCATCAAGTCAAGTTGCGCTTGAAAAGATGAGGAAGCATCTAAGTCTATCATTCCTCTTCTCTCACTTCGCTCAGTTACCTCCCTTAACTCTCTAACGAGTTGTCTTTTTCTCTCATTTGTGATTATCCTGTTGGTCGCTGCCAGCTTTTCCAGAATATGGTGGGCTTCATCCCTTTCTTTTCCCAGGAAATTTCCATTGGATGCTAAATCAATGTTTCCCATAGTTGTTGGCGACAAGCTAAAATAAAAAGTCTTAAGAAGAGACCCCTCAGACAAACCATGGTGCGAAATTTTCATTCCAATTCCTTAAATCTCTCCCAAGTTTCACTCAAAGACTCTCCTTCATATTGTTCAAAGTTTATAATCTCCTTAACGAGCTTGTTAGTCTTTGAGTAGGGGAAATATTTATCAAGGAAAGCATTTGCTAATTGCTCCCATGTGGTTATTAGAGTACCCTTAAGTTGTTTGTACCAAAGTTTAGCCTTATCCCTTAACGTGTATGGAAACATTCTAATCTTAATGGCATCATCAGATGCTCCAGGATACCTAAAATTATCAGCTAATTCCATGAAGTTCCCCTGGTGTTCATTAGGATCTTCGTTAGGTAAACCATAGAATTGACCCGAAGCTTGAAGCATATGAATCATGGCCAGCTTAATTTCGAAGTGATTAGCTTCAACAGCTGGCCGCTAGTTTTTGCTCCTTCGTATGTAAGTCTCCCATTGTCCATTAGGGAATATCTAGGGGCATGTGCTCTAGTCCCTTGACCCTCTTGTCTTTGGTCCATTCTTTATTTTTCTCGTCTCTCCCTACGCAATGACCTTTCTAACTGCGTTATTTCTTCTTCAATCTCCAATGGAGAAATATTGGTTGAACGGGTTAATGGTATGCATGTAACTTGCCAAGCAAGACAAGTTACTTGGTCAAAAAGTCAACGAAAAATAAAGAAAAATAAATAAAATAAGATAAACTAAAAATAAAAAGATAATAATATATATACTGATCCAAGTTTGTAAACCAAATTGAGAGTCTAAGATCTCAATCCCCGGCAACGGTGCCAATTTGGTCTACACAGCTCAGATGCACGAATGGCATCATGAGCCTTCTACCATAATTCTACCAAATAATGGACGATCGATCATTTGTTTGGTCTTACTAGCGTGCATAAAAAATGGTGGTGTACGCCAATCCTAGACCAACCCAAAGTTCTGGCACACGCTAACAGCATCTGGCGCGAGTGAAAACTTCATGGACTAACACACTTGGCACGCGCCAACAAGGGTGGCGTGCGCCAAATCAGCAGCAGAGTTGTAGCAGTTTGCAAATAAGAGTAAGTAGGGTTGTCGATCCACAGAGATTGAGTTGTTAGGCCTACTCTAAGGTTTACTTACTTAACTAGGATCAGATTATGAAGTTTGTTGTTGAACACTTGTGATCTAAACTCTAAAGATCATAACAACTAACATAAGCAAAGTTTGTTTATAAAACAGAATACTAACAATTTATAAGCTAACATTGAGCAAGGTGCCTAAGCCATCAACATAACCAAAAGATAAAGAGAGGTCTGAGTGTATGTGATGTGGTCCGAGTGAATCGAAGGCAACCTCAACCACACTTTTGTGCACGATGAGTCTAAATTGCTACTTAACCTAGCTTAGAAGATCGAATATGTTCTTTCGACCCCACCAACCAACTAAACTAAGTTAAGCATCAACTATAAGCTTCACTCTAAGGACAATCAGTAGGTCACCAAAGAGATTTCTCTCCTAGCAAGAGTACTAATCATCGAATCAACCTATTTATCAATTCTATCTCCTTTCGGTCTCAAGCCATGACTAGCTACTAAGGCTTGATGATCAAGCAAGTCTAAACAAAAGGATCAAGCACGTTGATAAGAACACATTCAAGAACATACACAGCTCTTATCAAGGGCTACATCAAAGATTAAAAGGCACCAAACTCATACAACTACTCAAACATACTTATATTCAACATAATAAACATAAACATAGACAAAAGAGAGAGAGGAATTGAAACTTATCAAGATTCAAAGCTCCACTCTTCAAGTCCACATTCTTCTAAGTAAAAGGAAATATTTACATCTGGTTTTGTGGACACAATCTCACTTTGGTCATAATTGTGCCACACTTTGTTTTTAAGACAAAAACTACCTAATATACTAACTAACTAACGGAATAGTAAACTAAATATCTAATCTAACTTATCTAAAAACTTATCCAACCTAAAAACATCATAAAAGTGTCTACCAAACTTGTCCCTTGCCCTTACCAAGTCTAAACCGCCATTGTCACTTCTCCCATTTGTTTGTCCAACACTCAGCTTTATTTTACTTCTGCCCATCTGGTTTGGCGTGTGCCAGCATTTGCAATTTTTCTTCTCTGAGTGAAAATGGTGGTCTAGGTGTTCTATCGTTCGAGCAATGGCTACATGGCATGCGCCGTCGAGGATTGGTATGCGCCAGAAGACCGTGCATTGCATTCCTTGGCTTCATGACTTCCCTCTCATCCGTGGCTTCGCGTGTGCGCTCAATCATCCTTCACTTCTCCTCGAATAGGCTCCTAAAAACAAGCAAATTTAAAAAAAATGATAAAATCAACATAAAGACACAATGTAGGAAAACTAACACTAAGACAACAAAAACACAACTAAATTAACATAAAACACTAAGAACGATATAAAAAAGGGTACAAATAATTAGTGTTTTTTACACTCATAACCAAGTCTATTTGTTCGAGAACATTTTGCTCACGCCAGGTGTAGTTGGCGTGTGCCCAAGGTTCATTTTGGTCAAAGTTGGCGCACGCCAACATAGTCTAGCGTACTTCAGAATAAGAAAGTTGGCGCACGCCCAAGGACTTGGCGTATGCCTGACTTACAGAACGAACAAATGACCGATCGTCCTGTGTTAAGTAGATTCAAAGAAGAACAAGATAGCGAATACACAAGCGTTTGTATTGCTAGCGAGTTTTCAAATCGTCACCAAGGTGGATAAAATCTTTGACGACCTCCTTAAGGATAGGTAGATCATCATATCCAAGGGTCACAAGATTTTCGATGAAAGTCAATAAGGTTTTGTAAATATCACGCGAGCAAATCACATAACTCATCCAACTGTATATTGTTTCACAACCAGATACAACAAGCCATAAAAAGATATATGTTTGAAGTTTGTAAAAGAAGCACTACTGACGGCCTCATTTGTGGCTCCAATTGCAATGGTGAGCCTAAAGAAGGATAAGGAAGTTGATAAGCAAGACTACAGTAGGCCATCCCTAAAAGACCTATGAGACACACTCTAGAGACAGAAGGTTAAAGACTTAAGAGGTACCCTTAGGAGAGGGCAATCAGGGGATCTAAGAGAAGTGCTTGAAGAAAGGAGTACTTTAAAGGTCCAAAGAAACTTCACTAGGAATAGGAGGCTCCTAAAGACTTAAGAGAGATACACGGGTGGTAGATCACCTTAAGAAACCCAAAAACCATCATGTTGGGGCAAAAGATTAAGGAAGATCTAAGGAAGGTACTCAGGGGGCAAGATGGACGTTCGAGGTCACCTAGGCACCCCATAGAAGGTAGGTATAGGCCTCACCCTTGCATCAAGGTCGTCTTTCAGGAAGGCATAAGTGCAAGGTAAAGTATCTTTAGCCAGCTAGGGGAAAAGAGACCCGTGCCAGAATCTTTCTTACTTAAGGTCCTCTAAAAGATACAAAAATGATGTCTTGAAAGAAAGATTCAAGCAAAGAGACAGATCACAGAAGTTTAAGTTGCTAGATGAATATAAGGCCTGACTCCAAGAGCAAGAGGCTCTTTTGACCTTACCCGTGGTACAACATAACATGATTGCCAAACAAGGTTGACAAGTCCAAAATGATGTCCTAAACCCTGATAAAGACAATGTATCAAGGTCTGATAGCAGATTAGCACCAGATAAGGGGTTAGACAAGAAAAAACCTCTTACAAGAGAGGATCAACACAAGGGGTTAGACAAGGGAGGACCTCTTAGAATAGAGGATTAGTATGTAGATCTGAAGAGTCTGAGCACAAAGAGGTGGATTCCCAAGAATAAAGTCAATGACCCTTCTAAAGAAAACCCAACTAAAGAACCACTATTTGATAAGAAGGGTGAGAAGATGACAAGTACAAGCTACACACTCAGGTTAGGGAACTTTGAGAAGCTGAGATTGCATACCTTTTCTGACGAAGATGAGGAAGACAAGATAAGTTTACCCAACAGAGATAAGGAAGATAATCAAGGCTTATATGATGCTCTCCTTAGTGAAAAAGAATATATAAAGATGCGCCTAAGGGAGTACACGGTAGAAGACCAAGAAGATGAGAAGCTGACACTCAATAATAGTATTAGTGAAGTCGATGTGAGAAAAAAAGAAAAAGACCTAGAGATCAACATGGCCTTCACCTTACCGACTAGCTTTGGGCCAAAAGAAGGACAGCCTAGCTACCTTGATGGGGATATGATTGAGGAGCATTTTTGTGGAGTTAGAAATTGGAGACAAGGCTTTGGCAGTCCCAACAGTGGAAGAGTTCAGCGATACCATGATGATAGCAAAGCCAACCAAGAAGATGTATGAGCACCTTAAGTCATTATACATCTTGACTCACATCTTTGGCAAGCTAATTAATAGGATCCTCATCGATAATAGGGCGGTCATGAATATTATTCTTTATGCACTCCTAACTAACATGATGATGGCCGACTTTACTAGCAAGGTAACCTAGCCATTGGGAGTCTTTGTGGCTAAGGTCACAATAGGATCCGTGACTCATGAAGTCTCATTCTACGTCATTGAGGTGAAGACCTCCTATAATGGCCTCCTTGGGAGAGATTGGATCCACTTAAGCTATGTCATCCCATCCTCTCTCCACCAATTTTTGATCCAATAAAAACCCAAAAAGCATATTTACATGGATACTAAAAAGTGCATCTTGATGAAACATATGCCAATATAAGCTTAAAGGACTACGCAAAGAAGTATTTATGGATCAAAGTAAAAGTTGATAAAGATAAACCACTTGAGCATCACAAATAACTTGGTTAAAGGTTTCAACAGACGATAACAAAAAGCATGTATCCTAACTTCTACTAGAGCTCCTCATGTGTTTTGCAAAAAAATATGTTAGAATATCGAAAATGATCTAAAGACAGATCTGCAGTGATCGTCCCAAGAGCGATTCAAACAAATAGACAAAGACGGAAGAAATATATGATTGAATAAAAGATATATAGACCAGACTTGGTAATAAGAAAAAAAATAGTAGATGAGCCAGAACTTTATTAAAAATGTAGGAGAGCATGAGAAGAGAAAAGCATAGATGATAAAGACTACATCCACTCAAACCACCACTATTACTACTCTACCAAACCAAGCTCTATTAGCCCAACAAACTAAACAAATCAGGCTCTACTATCTGGCCGACTAACCAAACACTACTACCCAACCTACTAACTAAGCTTTAATGCCTAGACTACGAGCTAAGCTAAAGATAGGAGCCAAAATTTTGATAAGAGTTTTATGTGTTATATGGTGGGTGTCCATTGTCTATGCCATCTGTCATTACATAGAAAAAATCAGCCCTAGCCTAATACAAAGCTCCTAGATCATTTAAACAGGAAACATAAATTATTCCCGACCTCAGATATGAAAACCTAAACTATCTGAAACTTCTAAGTTACTTATGAGATCTTTTCGTGCCGAATTTGGATAAATGATGAACTACAAAATTGCATATTTATCTATTATATTTTTATAACTTTTTCAATTACCCTAATTCAATAATAGAGTAATTAGTTATGATTTTTTTAACACTAAAACTAGTCAAAAAAATTCATGAATTAATTTTTTGCAACAACAAAGAATGTGTACCATAACTTCTACTAGAGCTCCCCACGAAATAATACCAGCCAAAAGTCAAGATTGCTTTACAGCAAACCACCATGTAGCATCTAATGCCAAATTGACTCACAAAATATTTGTAGACCCTGAATGCAATAACGCAATGTAAGAGTATATTATTAATATACTCAATGTAATAATTGCATAGAGAGAAAAAACACCATGATTGCCAATAAGACCAATCCAAGAAATATTGTCTTTAATCGTGATCTTCCCTTGAAGAGAACCACAAATAAATAACTAGTCCTGAATGGGATCAATAGAGTCAAACTAATTTGAAGGATCTTTAGAGTTGAGATATAAATCCATGAAATAAGAGAGTATAACCCATAGACCATGAAAACCATCAAAGGATCTGACAACCAAGAGATGCAATCACAGGCAGAATGCCTAGAGTTCTCAAAAAGCTAGGGATAAGACATAGTAGGTCCTCTAAAAGATCTGATTCACTAGCTCTCAAATGTCATCTCTGAGAGAGCAACCACGTCCAAGTAAAGCCACCATATCATCCTCATTTAGACTTGTTTGGAATAGCCTAAGAAAAATCACACACAACGAAAAGGAGGTAGCCTAAGGATATTTGCTCAAAAAGGTTCCATCATAATAACCCAAAAGAATATCAATCTTAATATATAGAAAAGACTGATAAGTCTTATTTAGAAGGTTTTTGGAGGGATAGAAAGTGTCCTACAAACAACCAACAAAGGGGTACTAGTATGCACAAGAAGGTGCATCTGAATAAGGACAAAATTAGTGTTTCCTCGGATGGACAGCCTCCTCTAGCCTATAAACAGGTCTCCCCCTTTTTATTCCAATCCAACCCATTATCAAATGCAATATCCTAGCACTGTTGTCTTCTCTCCCTCCGTTCTCTATCAAAGTCTAAGTTTGAAAGTTCTTACTATATATAGATTCACCCAAAGTTTCAAAAAACATTATGCAACATTCATAAAAATGTCCACTAGTTATTGTATTTTAGACACAGTTGTCGTAGCCTGTACCACACAAAAATATATGAGGCAATCTCATCTTAAAGATAAAAAATTCAACTCTTACCTCGACTATCCTAATCAAGTGCATAAACTATGATAACCAATAATCATACATTTAAGGATGGCAACAATAGGCACTCTACTATTACCAATAGTCCCAAGAATTTTCTATGCTAAAAGACTAGTAAAGTTTAACAACACTGATGGCAAGAGAGGATACTATTCTACCTAATGACTCTGAACCTAGTCGATTCCTCAAAGAACATGCACCAGAGGACGAGACAGATTAACAGAAGATCAACGTTCTAGATGCATGGAGTCATAGTGACTTCCTATGCTAGAACTACAACCTGAATGAATTAGATGATACTCTCTACAATGTCTATGCAATAACCAAGACCCCTAGGAGTTGTAAAGTTTACTCGAAAAGAAGTACAAAATAGAGGATGTCATTATGAAGAACTTTATCGTTGGATGATTCCTTGACTTCAAAATAGTAGACTTTAAGAAGGTTATCGACCCAGTGCAAGAGTTGTAACTAATTTTTCACAAGATTCAAGTCAAAGGAATATAGCTCAGCGAGTCATTCTAGGTAGTCATAATAATGGAGAAGCTACCCCCGTTCTAGAAAGACTTCAAGAACTACTTTAAATACAAGAGGAAGGATATGGGCTTGGAACACCTGATCGTGAGAATTAGGATCGAGGAAGACAACCAAAAATCTAAAGTCAAGCAAGGTAAAGCTAACTCTGAGACCATAGTGCACCTTATCAAGAGAAAAGGTGGCAAGAGGATGAAGAAATCTATAGATAAGCAGGAGAATTAAGAGCCTATGAAGAAAAAGAATAAGAATATTAGGACCAACTACTACAACTATGACAAATCCAATCAGATGGCTAAGGATTATCACATACCGAAGAAGGACAATCATGAGAAGGCTAACTTGGTTAAAGAGTTGTCTGAAATGGATCTATCAACTATGGTTTTTGAAACTAACCTGGTGGATAATCCGATAGAGTAATTCATAGACACAGGTGAAACCTGCCATATCTATTCAGACATGGAGATGTCCTAACTTATATCCTAATTATTGATCAAAAGCTATTCATAAGAAACTTTGCAACTCACAAAATTATCAATTTAGATAAGGTGGTCTTGAAGCTGAGTGTTGTATGTACTATATATGTCGAATATCCATAAGAACTTAGTTCATGACTCACTGTTAAGCAAAGTTAGTTTTAAACTTGTATTTTATGCTGATAATTTTGTACTAACCAAAGCTAGTCAATTCATAGGAAAGGGTTATCTAGAGAAGGGGTGCTTAAGATGAATGTTGATGCAATAAATATTGATTGAAGAACACGTGAAAGAGAATACGCCCCTAATCTACACACCTTCCTAACCTAATTCACATAATCCCCAATTCCTAACCCCCAAATCTCTAATTTCCCTTTGACTCCAACTAACCTTGCTACTGCTGCAGCTCTGGCCAGCCCATCACTAACCACCGTTGCCATCACCAAAGCTCTTGCTAATGCCCTCCTTTGTAGATAAGCTACCCAAGCGACCCATTATCGATGCCGCATCATCTGGGCCCAAGTGTTCATGCCAACCACTACAATAGCTAGCTCTCCCACTACCGGTTGATATCCGTGAAAGGTATGATGCCCCATTCATAATCTACACTAAACACAAAGGGATCAGGTATGTAGAATACTCTGTACTCTCTACATGTGTCCCAAATAGTATCAATTATAGAGATATGGAGAATTTAGGATTTGTTGAGCAATTGCATATGTCGTTGCATTCCTTGGGCTGGGAGTATTTTGCTGACAATGTAGTCTCTATCAAAGATGATGTTTGTCTCGAATTCTTCTGCACCATAGCTATAGCTGATATTCGCTTGTCTTTTAGTGCACGGTTATTCGACTAGCCTATTACAGTCACAGAAACTTTGCTTAAAAATCTAATAGGCATTAAAGGGGGTAAAGGTCCCATTGACTTTGCAGCGTCTAACTTAGCTCATGGGGAGTAGCCCATTCTCACTAGGTTTCCCTAATTTAAGTTGTAATCCCCTGTCGTGCTCCTTAAGGAGCTACATATGGGCATCCTCTATAGGTTTATGTGTGCTACTTTTAGCAGCTAATTCGAGGATAATCGGGTTACAAAAACCCTACTATATGCATTCTCTTGCCTACAACGTAAGCAGCCCTACAATATATTTGCACTGACTTGTGATGTGATATGGCAATTTCATCGTTGTAATATAGTGGTAAGTATTCTCACCTATCATGCAGGTGACTCGGGTTCAATTCCCAATAATGGTGCCAAAAACTTGATGCGATAAATATCGGTTAAAGAATATATACAAGAGAATACGATCGCACAAGTAATCTAGTAGTAAATATGATCGTCTCCATAGGGACAGAATGATCAATTCTCTAAGTACCAAATTATGAGTTCTGGAATTTTAAGCTAAGTAATCTAAACTGAACGATTGGTTGGTTGGTTTGTCTAATGCTATGAATTGTTATGCAAGCCTAGGGTTGTCAATCCTAGATTCGAACAACAATCAAAATTATAAGAACAAACAAATACATAACAAGGTAAAGACGTGGCATAAATGGCTCAACACTTAACTTCCCTCAAAAACATCAGCTCATATCATAATGAAATAATAATCTAAGTTAGTTCATCAATTCAAAACACAAAGCACAACAAACTAGTAGACACCTTAATACTCAATTGTTTAAGTAAGTGTTAACTCTATGTAAAAGACATTAGAAGGTTAACATCACGAGGATAGAAAAGTGTTTTACTCATATAATCTGTAAGGTCAACTTCCTATCACTGGTATACATATCAATATATCTCAAAGCATCCTACGTCTTACTCAGTGTTATCTAAAAGTCACAATGGTTGCTAATGATTGGGGGTCTTTTCATCGGGTTGTAATGGGGCTTAAGGTCAAGGTGAGGTAAAATATTTGGAATGTAGATAAACCATCCAATCCGAGGACATGTCACAAATGTAACTAATCACTCATCTAATCTAAACATTCTCACAAATATCATATTTATAAGCACACTCCCCAAGTATCCAATGTCCTAAGACCGAGAAGCACAAGTTTTGCCTAGACAACATGCCTTATTCAACTTTACATTCTTTTTCACTTCTTTTTCTTTTCTTTTCTTTTCTTTTTTCTCTCTTTTTTTATCAACACTTATTCACAAACTTCAACAAACTATACAAACTTAGCACATTCTAGGCAAAAACTCGGCTTCTAACATGGCCATAATACCACATCCCAATGAACATAACCCAAATTAAGCCTAAGCTACCAACTAAACCCAATACAAATCATTCCCACCCAAACTTAAATGTCCTTAGACTGGATGACAAAAGGTAAGGAAGATGGTTGATATAAGGTTTAAGATTGGCCTCCTCATCTAAGATCAAGAAAAGGCTATGCTCAACGGGTTGAAACAATGGATATATAAGGGATTTTGGCTCTAAGGCTCTAGGCTCAATGTCAAAGAATTCCCCCGTCCTTTCATTAACTTCCACACAACCTAGACTACGATAAGTACTAGTAGGATACCTCGATCAACTGACTCTAGTATGCATCTCATGAAAAATGTAGAGACTGGAGTCTCTTCCATTGATGAGTGTCAAAAACACTCATTTGTTGTGTCTTTTTAGTTGGTTGTTCTTATTATTTTAGGTTGATTTAGTTGCGTTTTAATTGTCATAATGTTAGTTTTCATTCATTGTGTGTTTTTGCTGAGTTTACTGTTTTTCATTGAGTTTTTTTGTTTTTAGGAGATTATTTGAGGAGAAGTGGAGGATGATCGAGCAAGCATGCGATACCAAGGATGAGAAAGAAGATGCAAAGCCAAGGAATGCAATGCACGGTCATGTGGTGCACACCAAGCGTATATGGCACATGCCAAGTAGCCATTACTCGGACGACCATTTACTCAGACGACTATTCGCACTCGAAGAAGGAAAACACAAAGGCTGGCACACACCAAACCAGACTGACAGAAGTAAAATAATCTGAGTGTTGAACAAACAAAATGCAAGATTTGACAAGGTCGGCTTAGAGCTTTCTTGAAGGAAGGGGACAAGTTGCAAACTCCTTTTTAGATATTTTAGGTTAGATATTTTAGTTAGATAAGTTATATTAGATATTTTGTAAACTATCTCATTAGTTAGTTAGTATATAAGGCTTTTTGCCTTTGTTTGTAAGATATACATATTACATATATTAGATAGTAAATATTTTACTAAGTAGTATTGTTTCTAGTTGAAGAACGTGGACTTGAAGAGGGGGAGCTTGGAGTCTTAAGAAGTCTCCATTCCTTTCTACTCTTTGTCTATGTTTATGCTTATGATATTAATTAATAGTATATGTGAGTAGTTAAATAAGTTTGGTGACTTGCTACCTTTGATGTAGCCATGGTTGTGAGGTGTGTATGTTCATGTTTGTATTCTTATCAACGTGCTTGATACTATTGCTTAGACTTGCTTGATCACTAAGCCTTAGTAGCTAGTCAAAATTTGAGACCGAAAAGAGATAGAATTGATGGATAGGTTGGTTTGATGATGAGTACTCTTACTAGGAGAGAAATCTTCTTGGTGACCTACTGATTGTCCTTGGAGTGGAGCATATAGTTGGTTCTTTGCTAGCTTAGATGGTTGGTGGGGTCGAAAGAACATATCTAACCATTCTAAGTCTAGTTTAGGAGTAACTTTGGCTAGTCTTATGCGAAAGTGAGGATTAGTTGCCTTAGATTCACTCGGACCACATCACATACACTAAAAACCCTTTATATCTTATGGTTATGTTGTTGGTTTAGGTATCTTGCTCACTTTTAGTTATTAAGTTGTTAATATCCTATTTTATATTCAAAACTATCTAAGTGTTAGTTCTTGTTAGCTTTATATTTGTGCTTTAGAGTTTAGATCACAAGTGTTCAACAATAAAACTTCATAATCTGATCCTAGTTAAGTAAGTAAACCTTAGAGTAGGCCTAAAAACTCAATCTCTATAGATCGACAAACCTATACCTACTCATTGTTGCAATCTGCTACAATTCTGCTGATAACTTGGCATACGCCAGCCCTTCTTGGCAAACACCAGGTCAGTTTGTTCGAGAGCTTTTGGCTCATGGCAGATCAATTTGGCGCATGCCGGAGTTTAAGTTAGTAAAGAGTAGGCATACGCCACCTTTGGTTGGCGCACGGCAGGAAGTCCAAACAAACAACTGACCATCCGATTTTAAGTAAATTTGAAGTAGATCTCTTAACGGAAACATTAGAAAAATGAGCATGAGGAAGGAAAAGAGGCTTGCGATCAATTGGTGCCATTGCCGAGAATTGAGATTTAGACTCTCGATTCGGTTTACGAACTCGGATTAGGATTAGTATATTTTTATTTTTATTTTTATTTTTCTTTATTTTTCATTTACTTTTTGACCAAGTGACTTGTCTTGCTTGACAAGTTACATGCATGCCTTTAACCCGTTCAACCAATATTTCTTCGTTGGAGATTGAAGAAGAAATAACGCAGTTAGAAAGGTCATTGCAGAAAGAGAGAAGAGAAAAAGAAAGAATAGACCAAAGGCAAATGGGTCAAGGGGCTGGAGCTCATGCCCCTAGACCTTCTCTGATGGACCATGGAAGACCAACAAACAAAGGAGCATTACCCGGAATCCAACGGCCTACTGTCAAAGCCAATCAATTCAAAATTAAGCTGACTGTGATTTATATGCTTCAAGCTTTGAGTCAGTTCTATGGTTTGCCCAATGAAGATCCCAATGAACATCTGGGAACTTCATAAAATTAGCTGATAATTTTAAGTATCCTGGAGCATCTGATGATGCTGTTTAGATCAGAATGTTTCCTTATACGTTAAGGGACAAGGCTAAACTTTGTTATAAGCAACTTTAGGGTACTCTAATAACTACATGGGAGCAATTGGCAAATGTTTTCCTTGACAAATATTTCCCCTACTTAAAGACTAACAAGCTCATTAAGGAGATCACGACCTTTGAACAATATGAAGGAGAGTCTTTGAGTGAAACTTGGGAGAGATTTAAGGAATTGCAATAAAAATGCCCGCACCATGGTTTGTCTGATGTTTCTCTTCTTAAGACTTTTTATTTTAGCCTATTGCCAACAACTATGGGAACTGTTGATTTAGCATCCAATAGAAATTTCCTGAGAAAGTGATCATGACCTGCCTGAGAGCTGCTAGCTACTTGTGCAATTCCATTCGTTGTTTGTTCTATCTTGATTCTACCTAGGAAAGGGTGATCGGTCGTTCATTTGAGAGGTCAGTCTGGCGTACACTGAGACCTTAGGCGTGTGCCAACTTTTTCTCTTTGGCATACGCCAGACAAAGTTGGCGTGCGCTAACTTTAGACCAAAATCAATTATGCTTTCGAATGAATAACCTGGTGCGCGCTAAGTACGGCTGGCGTGCGCCAATTCAGACAGATTTGCAGCAGACAAGGATTGAGTTGTTAGGCCTACTCTAAGATTGTCGAACCATAAGGATTGAGTTGTTAGACCTACTCTAAGGTTTACTTACTTAACTAGGATCAGATTATGAAGTTTGTTGTTGAACTCAAGTGATCTAAAGTCTTAAACATCAAGCATCAAGAGCATATGAACAAGCACTTAGATAGTTTTTGTCACAAAATAGATTATCAACAACTAAAAAGCTAAAAGTGAGCTAAGTACCTTAAAAGCCAATATAACCAAGTAATTCATTGGGTATACGAAGCATATGACATGGTACGAGTGTTTCATAGGCAATCAATCTACACTTTTGTGCTAGAAAGATCTAAATTGACCCTTAACCAAGCTTAGAAGGTTAGATAATGTTCTTTCATAAACTAAACTCAGTCAAGAACCAACTATGCATATCACTCGAAGTACAATCAATAACTAAGAAAGATCATCAAACTAACATTTCTATCAAACCTATCTCCTTTTGGTCTCAAGATTTGACTAAGTACAATAACTTGGTGATCAAACAAGTCAAAGCATGGTATAAAGCTCATTAATAAGAACATGTTCTTACACATATTAACCCCTCTAAACCATGGCTACATACAATGCAATAAGGCACGAAAACTCACAGCAAACTACTCACACATATTTATATAAATACAAAGCATCTTTATTTACAAATGGAAAAGCAAAGGTAAGAAAGCTTATCAAAGTTCTTCAAGCTTTATTGCTTTCACCTCCAAGTCCAAGGACAGAGAGAGAGTGTTTGGTTTTTGTCTATTTCGTGCCTCTCTCCTAACTAACTTGGCTCTCATTGCCTTACAAAGCAAACTAGCCTATATACTAACTAACTAATGAGATAGTTACAAAATATCTAATCTAACATATCTAACTAAAACATCTAGCCTAAAATATCTAAAAGAGTCAACCAAGATGTCCCCCTTCCTTCACAAGAGCTCTAAGCCGATCTTGCCAAATCTCCATTTTGTTTGTCCAATACTCAGCTTTTATTTTACTTATGTTAGTCTGGTCTGGCATAAGCCAGATGCACCTGGCGTGTGCCAGCCTTCGTGTTTTTCCTTCTCTGAGCACAAATAGTCATCTGTGTGAATGATTGTTCGAGTAATGGCTACTTGGCATGTGCCATGTAGGCTTGGCATTTAACAGCTTCCTGTTTTTTGCATTCTTTGGCTTTACAAGTTTCTTCTCATCCTTGACTTCACGTGTCTGCTCGATTGTCCTCCACTTCTCCTCGAATAGGCTCCTAAAAACAAGCAAACACAATGAAAAATGATAAACTCAACATAAACACACAATGAACGAAAACTAACACTACGACAACTAAAACGCAACTAAATAAACCTAAAACACTAAGAAAGATCTACTAAAATGACACAAATAATGAGTGTTTTTGACACTCATTACACCCCCACACTTGAATCTTTGCTTGTCCCCAAGCAAAACATAAGATACAAAAAACCTAAATGAAAATCAAATTAGAACAAACAAACACAAAACAAGGTAAAGTCATAGCATGAATGGATCAATACTTAACTTCCCTCAAAAATATCAGCTCGCATCAAAATGAAATCATAATCTAAGTTAGTTCAACAATCCAAAATGCAAAGCACAACAAACTAATAGACATCTCAACACTTAATTGTTTAAACAATTGTTAACTCTATGTAAAAGATCCTAGAAGGTTGACCTCATGAGGATAGACAAGTGTTTCACTCATATGATCAATGTAGTCAACTTCCTATCACTCCCATACATGTCAATATATCTCAAAGCATCCTACGTCCTACTCAGCATTATCTTAAAGTCATAATGGTTGCTAATGATCAGGAGGTCTTTTCATTGGGTTGTAATGGGACTTAAGGTAAAGGTGAGGTAAACATATGGATGGTAGCTAAACCACCCAATCCGATGACATGTCACAAATATAACTAATCACTTGTCTAATCTAAACATCCTCACATATATAACATAAATAAACACACTCCCCAAGTATCCCAATTTCCTAAAACCGAGAAGAACAAGTCTTACTTAGAAAACATGCCTTATTCAAATTCAAATTCACATTCACATTCTTTTTCATTTCTTTTCCTCTCTTTTTTTTCTTTTTATCTTTTTTTTACATATATAACATTCACAAACTTTACATACTTACATACTTAGCACATTCTAGGCAAAAACTCGTCTTCTAATACGGCCATAACTATAACATCCCAACAAACTTAACCCAAAATAAACCAAAGCTACCAACTAAACCCAATACACATGCAAACCTATAAGTCCCTGAATCGGATGTTCAAAGGTAGGGAAGATGGATAATACGGTTTGTAGTCGGCTTCCTAATCTAAGATCAAGAAAAGGCTAGGCTCAATGAGTTTAAACAACAAATATATAAGAGATTTTGACTCTAAGGCTCTAGGCTCGAATATCAAAGATTGCCCCTGTCATCTCACTAACTTCCACACAACCTAGACTACAATAAGTACTAGTAGGATACCTCGATTAACTGACCTAGTATGCACCTCATGAAAAATATAGAGACAGGTGTCTCTTCCATTGGCTCAAATACTCACAAGGTTCACTCGTCAACCCTTTAGTCTAGTCTACATGGTAAAACTACTAATCTAAACAACAGAGTGCGAATTTTCTACCTAATTCCTAGGCTTTGTGCTCGAATTAAATTCCTAACTAAGAAAATGATAAAATTCTAACACAAGTTGAAAATTTTTGAGGGGGATCAAATTTTTGAAAAATTCATGCTAAGTCTAAACCTAAACAAAACAACCTATCATGCTAACATAAAAGATAACCTAAAAGGAAGATTCCTAGAAGGCACCCTCCCCCACACTTGAGCGACACATTGTCCTCAAGGTGTCTAAGATACTAATAAATACCTAATCAAACTAATAAAACAAAGTTGAGACAGTTTTATCCTAATGACTGATTCATTTCTTTGGTGCCTTTCGTCTTTCATCTATCTATTTAAAACACGTGAGTTTTCTTTCTCTGTTGACGCATACGAAAAGCCCACCTGCGACAAATCTATGCTAAATGATCGACCGTTCGCTAGTGGGGTTGGCCTGGCATGCGCTAGCTATATCTGGCGTGCGCCAGCCTACAAACCAATCCGAAGCTAAGTGCGTGCCAACTGTACTTGGCGCAAGCAAAAAGCTCACGAACGATTAACCTGGCGTGCACCAGCAAGGGCAGGCGTGCGCCAGTTCAGCAGAACAATTGTAACAGATTGTAGTCAATGAGTAAATAGGGGTTGTCGATCCACAGTGAATTGGTGTAAAGCCTACTCTAAAGTTTACTAACTTAACTAGGACAAGACTATGAAGTTTTGGTGTTGAGAATTGTGATCTAAAGTCTAAACATCAAACACACAAAGCAAAAGAACAAGAACATAAAAGGTTTAAGGTTATGTAATTAGATTTGCAAGAACAATAAAGCTAAAAGTGAGCTAAATACTTTATAAGCCATAGCAACCAAGTGATTCAGAGAGTTTATTAAGCATGTGACATGGTACGAGTGTTCCAAAAGTAATCAATCTACACTTTCACGCTAGAAAGATCTAAATTGATCCATAACCAAGCTTAGAGGGTCGGATATGTTCTTTTGACCCCACCAACCAACTAAACTTGGCTATAGACCAACTATGCATATCACTCAAAGTACAATCAAAGCAAGGTGGAGATTTCTCTCATCACAAAGCCACTAATCATCAAACCAATCTTTCCATCAAACCTATCTCCGTTAAGTCTCAAGATTTGACTAAGTAGAACAACAAGTTGATCAAGAAAGTTGAAACATGGTATGAAGAACCTTGATTAGAACATGTTCCTAAGCATTTTAACTCTCTAAACTGTGGCTACTAACAAGGAAAATAAAGCATTCAACTCACAACAACTACTCAAACATAATATATATAAACATAATGGTGCTTTATGTACAAAAGGAAGAACAAGAGAAGAGAAAACATAGCTATAAGCTTCAAGCTTTCAATCCTTGCCTTCTAAGTCCAAGAACAGAGAGAGAGTTTATGTTTTGTCTATTTCGTGCCTCTCTCTCAGCCACACTAGGCCAAACAAGCACCCCTCCTCTCTCTTTACACAAAATGACTAAAACTAGCTAATATACTAACTAACTAATCAAATAGTAAACAAAATATCTAACTAACTAACCCTAGCTAAAATATCTAACCTAAAATATCTAACCTAAAATATCTAAAAGAAGTCAAACATATCCAAATTTGGTCTTCTCTAAGCTTTAAACAACCATTGACTTGTTTGGCATTTGTTTGTTCTTCAATCAGCTTTTATTTTTGTTTAGTCTGACTGATCTGGCATGCGCCATGTGCACCTGGCATGCGCCAGGTCTTCAGATTTGGCCTAGTTTGGGTGCATCCAGTCGTCTGAGTGAATGGTCGTCCGATAACGGCTATCTGGCATGTGCCAGGTGATCTTGGTGTGCGCCAAGTCTTCGTGATCCGCACTTCTCGCCCTCGCAACTTCCCTCTCGTCCATGCGTCTACGCGTTTAGCTCGATCGTCCTCCAAAACACCATAAATAGCTCCTTAAAACAAGCAAATGCAATGAAAAATGATAAACACAACAAAAGCACACGAAAAACGAAAACTAACACAAAGACAACTAAAACACAACTAAACTAACCTAAAATACTAAGAACAATATATAAAAATGACACGAATAATGAGTGTTTACGACACCCATCACACCCCCACACTTGAATCTTTGCTTGTCCCCAAGCAAAAACTCAAAATGTGGACAACCTAAACGAAAATCAAAAGAACAAACAAACACATAAAAAGGTAAAGACAAGGCATGAAATGATCTATACTTAACTCCCCTAAAAACATCAACTCGTATCAAATAAAATCGTAAACTAAGTTAGTTCATCGATCCAAAGCACAAAGCATAACCAACTAGTAGGCATCTAAACACTCAATTGTTTAATAAAGTGTTAACTCTATGTAAAAGACACTAAACGGTTGAACTCACAAGGATAAAGAAGTGTTTCACTCATATGATCAATGTAGTCAACTTCCTATCACTCGCATATAGGTCAGTGTACTCAAAGCATCCTACGTCCTACTCAGCATTATCTAAAAGTCACAATGGTCATCAGTGATCGGGGGGTCTTTTCAACGGGTTGTAATGGGGCTTAAGGTAAAGGTGAGGTAAAATATGAAAGAATAATGGCTAAACCACCCAATCCGAGGACATGTCACAAATGTAACTAATCATTCATCTAATCTAAAGCATTTCTCACCAAAATAAACTCTAAAAAGCACACTCCCCAAGTACCCATGTAAACTAAAACCAAGAAGCACAAGTCTTGCCTAAACACATGCCTTATTTAAACTTTACATTCTTTTTTTGTTTCTTTTTCTTTTCTTTTTTTTTACTCATTCACATTCACGAACTATACATACTTAGCACGTTTTAGGTAAAGACTTGGCTTCTAACATGGCCATACTAAAACATCCCACGAATATCACCGAAAATAAACCAAAGCTACCAACTAAACCCAATACACATACAAACCTAACATCCTCGAATCGGATGATCAAAGGTAGGGAGGAAGGATATTTAGGGTTTGTAATTGGTTTCCTAATCTACGATCAAGAAAAAGCTCGGCTCAAATGGTGAAAGAAATGGATAATGTAGGGATTTTCTCTTTAAAGCTCTAGCCTCGACTATCAAAAAAAAGCCCCCGTCGTCTCACTAACTTCCATGCAACCTAGACGGCAATAAGTACTAGCAAGATACCTCGATCAACTAACACTAGTATGCACCTCACGAAAAATATAAAGACCGATGTCTCTTCCTTTGGCTCAAATGCTCACAAGGTACACTCATCAACTCTCTAGTCTAGTCTACATAGCGAAATCACTAATCTAAACAACCGAGTGCGAGATTTCTACCAATTCCTAGGCTTTGTGCTCGAATTAAATTCCTAACTAAGAAAATGATAAAATTCTAACACAAGTTAAAGATTTTTGAGAGGGATCAAATTTTTGAAAAAATTACGCCAAGGCTAAACATAAACAATATGTACTAACATACTAATATAATAAATAACCTAAAAGGAAGATTCCGAGAAGGAACCCTCCCCCACACTTGAAAGACACATTGTCCTCAAGGTATCTAAGATACTAATAAATACCTAAACAAATAAAAAATAAAAACAAAGTTGAGATAGTTTAATCCCATGACTCGGTACTAAACTCGAAAACACACAAACACACATAAACATGCAACAGAAGGTAACATGCTAATGACTTGTTATGTAGACTACCTTCAAGCAACCTTTTCGGCTTTAAGCCTAATAGGATCACTTTACAGTAGCATAACATAATCATTAAACGAGTTACAAATACACAATACAAAAACAGAGTGAAAATAAACAAAAATAAATAAACAACTAAAACAAATAAACAAAGCAAATAAAAACTAAAATGAAAAGGAAAAAGTAAGTAGGAGCTCCCTGGTCAATACTCCGCGTGTGCACGCTGCTGCTCCATATACTCCTGCTGGCTCTCTATGTGTGCTCTCTACTTGACGTAGAACACCCGCTGAGCATCACAAAACTCAGCCAACTTGGCTTGGGCCGCCCTCTGGTCCTCTCGACCGCTACAACCTCAGTGATATAGGCAACAGAATAAGGATGATCAAAATGGTATTTTGGTTCGAAAATAAAAGATAGAACTTCAATCAAGAACATACGCTGTATGATTAAAGGAGTTTGATTGAATCAAATGGCCAGCAAGGGCAATTCATAACTTAGATGTGCAAATCCATGCAAACATGCAAATCTATGCAAGTTTCATGCAAATCCATGCATAATTACACTCGGTAATTCTGAGATAAAACTCAATTCAATTCACTCATTATTGATTCGATTACATTCATGGACTTACATTTATAATTCAAAGAAATTGAAAGGACTTGGCTGGTCATAATGCCTACTCGGCCAAGAGTTAATTAAGATAGGCAACCAAATTAAACGAACCAAATTGGCACTTAGGCCTTATTACATTCCAAAGTAAAATGCAAATTGATACTCATAAATGTCTTCAAATGAAACTTGATACGGAAGTCTTCAATCTAAATGGTTGGTAGTCTTGGACTCATTTGATGTGCCTACGTCACTCAACTTGCATGTGAGCGTTATAGTCAGACTGGCGCTTCCATCCAGTTGCACTACTAATGGCGTAGTCCTGCAACAGGATGCCGTATCCATGAAGCTGCTCTCTGTGACTCCATAGCTACACCTGCAAGGCAGCAAACTGGTTACGTATAAATGCCATCTCTACTTGCAGGTCAGGTGCCCGATGACTCAGCCCGAGTTCATCCTAATAAGCTGGGGCCTGATGCTCTCTCTCCTCCTCTCTCTGTGCCGATACTCGTGGTAGTGCCCCAAGGCACTACTGCTGCCTGCCTCTCCTCCCAAGGCTTGTACTCTACAAGCTCTTCTCCATCGACCATCCTTCTCTTGATCAGCTTGCTCTTGCTGAGCTTCTCGATGTCTAGTGACACCGGCTCGACAGTAGAACCACGAAAAGCTACAAACTTCTCAGGGAAAAAGTGACGTGCTATGCAGGAAATGATATGACCTAAGTAAAGATACCTAGGTGCTCTATCGCTAATCATACATGCAAAGTAGTCAATGATCATCGCGAACGTACTAAAGGCAATGTTGTGGCGCATGCAGTCAATGGCATATAACTGAGATCTAAAAACCTTAGACTCTTCCCATTGACCACTAATGGTCAGAGTCATAAAGCGGTGGAGAATGCCTAAATATGGTTCTCTAAGAAGTGCATTAGGTGCATTCCCCGACTCGTATCTCTCAAAACCAGTGATCTCATTCCATGCCCGGTGAGCCTGACTAGTAAGAGTGAAGTCTAATATGCTTGCTCCAACCTTAAGGTCGAAGAGTGCATTAAACTCACTCTCATTGATGCTAAACTCAGTGTCAAAAATACGTGCAGTAAAAGATCGTCTATTTTTCGCAACCTGCAACGTACTATAAAACTCAACCACAAGCTCCTGCCTAGCAATAATGGATGTAGTCTTAAAATATCCCCAACCTAGCTTCTCAAACACAGAATGCAATTGTCTATCAACCTCTAGCTCCTCCATGTCACTCCAATCTATCTCAAAATGACTAAGCGTATAGAGTTTAGAGAAACGTTGGTACCTTTCTCCTTCCCTATCGTTAAGGATTACGAAAGGAGCATCGTAGCGATTGCAGATGTCCCCATTTAGAGAATCCAGAGGAGAAGGTGAAGGGATTCTAGGCTAGATCTTCCTTCATCTGCCATCGTATAATGCGTTTGGGGGGTTTGATAACGTACCTAAGTGGTCAGGAAGTGTTAGGCAATTCGAAATTTTTGATTTTTGATTTCATGTAGAGAGGAGAGTGGGTTTTGTGTTTTTGTGCGAGTTGGCATCTGCCCAAGAGCTTTATAATCGATTCTGCCATCCGTTGGCATATGCCAGGTCTATTGGCGTACGGCAACTTTCTCGTTTTTGCTTACATGGTGTACGCTGGCTATGTACGAACCGCAAAAACTATCTACCTACCATATAAACACTAAAACTAAAAGATCAAACAAAAGAAATGACATTCTAATCTAATTGTTTTTGGCTTTTATTTACGCTGCATTCCTGGAAAGCTTGAAAACCAGACACCCCATTCGCATGGGTCAAAGGTGCAACTTTGACACTCGCAATTCACATAACTCAGGAATGGCATACCATGTCAAACTACCCCATCGCGTAACCTTTTCGGCTTTCAGCCTAATAGGGTCACAGCGTAGTAGCACGGTACGCTCATTTTGCGAGTTAGTGCTATTCTTACTATAGTGTCCTTTGTGCTCTATTTTTCCGCACCTTGGGCAAAGCTCAAAATGCTTCATTCTTCTCTTGTAAGCACTCTTTGAAGTATCCCTCCAGTGTTTCATGAAGTTCCCTTCACGTTGCTCGAGTCTAAGTGTATCTTGTGCTCGACGGAGAATGATAAGACAAACATCGATCGGGATCTCTCGTGACACTAGAAAACTCACTAGACAAATGTACTTAGCACAAAACATCATGTTCTTTAATTTCTGTAAGTAAAAGAGCCTTTTGCGTTTATGTTCATCCATTGGATGGCATACTAATCGATTGCACTTCTGCATCTCGATTAATATCGCCTCCTCCAATGTAGATTTTGCAACCTTGACCATTAACTCTAAAGACTATCCTGTTACCATCTTTCAAATCAAGTGCTTCGAAAGGAAACACCTTGACAATTTGATAAGGCCTGCTCTACTTGGATTTGAGCTTCCCCGGGAAAAGTCTTAGTCTAGAGTTATAAAGAAGAACATGCTGCCCCTCCTTAAAATCTTTCTTTATGATACGGGCATCATGTCCTAGCTTGGTCCTTTCCTTGTAAAGCCTTGAGCTTTCGAATGCCAAATTCCTCATTTCATCCAACTCCCTGAGTTGAAGAATTCTGCGTTCTCCGGCCATTTTGTAATCGTAATTAAGGGTCTTAATTGCCCAAAATGCACGATGCTCAAGCTCTACTGGAAGGTGGCATGCTTTACCGTAAATAAACCGATAAGGTGACATTCCTATAGGTGTTCTGAATGTTGTTCGATAAGCCCATAAGGCATCGTTGAGCTTGTTCGACCAATCCTTCCTTGCTGTCCCGACCGTCTTTTCTAAAGTTTTCTTGAGCTCACGATTTGAAAGCTCAACTTGTCCACTAGTTTGGGGATAATAGGGTGTTGCCACCCTGTGCATTACCATGTATCATTTAAGCAGGACTTTGAATTGCTTATTGTAGAAATGTGACCCGCCATCACTGATAATCGCTCTTGGCACTCCAAATCTTGAGAAGAGTTTTTTAAGAAATCAGATAACTACTCTAGCATTGTTGTTCGGAGACGCTAGAGCTTCTACCCACTTTGAAACGTAGTCTACTCCTACCAAGATATACTTGTTGCCATATGATGTCGGGAAAGGACCCATGAAGTCCAATCCCCACACATTAAAGAGCTCGATTTCTAAGATTCCAGATAACAGCATCTTGTTACTTTTTGAGATGTTTTCCATTCTTTGGCAGCGATCACACTACTTAACATAACTACTTGCATCTTTGAAGATTGAAGGCCAATAGAACCCGCACTCGAAGACTCAAGATGCAATTCTTGCAACTCCATAATGACCTGAGTAAGGTGCGTTATGGCATTGCTCTAAAATATTAACTACTTCCTAATTAGCAATGCAATGCCTAAGAACTCCATCGTTACACCTTTTGAAAAGGTACGGATCATCCCAAATGTACATCTGAACATCCTGTAGAAATTTCTTCCTTTGAGGATAGCTCAGACCCGTAGGGATAATTTCTCCAACTAAAAAGTTGGCATAATCAGCATACCACGAAGATTCTAATCTACTCATTGCTATCAGAGTTTCATCTGGAAACTCTTCTTGGATTTTACCTTCAATTTCCATCCCGTCATTTTTCTCTAACCTAGATAGGTGATCAACGACAACATTTTTCGCTCTTTTCTTATCCTTAATGGATAAATCAAATTCTTGCAGTAACAAAATCCAACGCATCAAGCGAGGTTTGGCATTTGCTTTGAGAAAAGATATCTCAAAGCTGTATGATCAGTGTATTTTATCACTTTTGAACTTAACAAGTATGGTCTAAATTTGTCGCATGCATAAACGACCGCAAGCATTTCCTTCTCAGTGGTTGTATAATTGAGTTGAGCCCGTGCGAATACTCTACTAGCATAGTAGATGACATGTAGCTTTCCCTCTTTCTTTTGTCCGAGCACACAACCCAAAGCGATATCACTTGCGTCGTACATCAATTCGAATGGAAGTTTCCAGTCTAGTGATGAAATCACGGGAGTTATGATAAGAGCTTTCTTGAGAGCATCAAATGCCTTAAGGTAGTGCTCATCAAAGTTGAAGGATACATCTTTTACCAGCAAATTCGTTAGAGACTTAGCGATTAGTGAGAAGTTCTTGATGAACCTTTTATAAAATTCGGCATGACCCAAAAATGCTCTAACTCCTTTAACTGCTCTTTTCTATTGCCTCTGTCTTAGCTCTATTAACTTCCATGCCAGATCTAGAAATCTTGTGCCCAAGGACTATTCCTTTGTCTACCATAAAATGTCACTTTTCCCAACTGAGCATAAGGTTCTTTTCCTCGCATCTTTCCAAGACTTTATCTAGTTTGTCCAGACAATGATCAAATGAATCTCCGAAAACAGAGAAGTCATCCATGAAGATTTCCATTATCTTCTCGTTCATTTCCTAAAATATCGACTCCATGCAACGTTGGAATGTTGCAATGGCACAACATAATCTGAAAGGCATTCTACGATATGCAAAAATACCAACGGGACATGTGAACGATGTCTTCTCTTGATCTCTGGGGTATATTGCAATTTGGTTGTACCCAGAATAATCGTCTAAAAAGCAGTAGTAAGAATACCCTACTATCCTTTCTAATATTTGATCAATGAATGGAAGAGGAAAGTGATCTTTTTGTGTGGCATCATTCAATTTGCGATAATCGATGCACACCCTCCATCTGGTTACAGTTCTTGTCGGAATGAGTTCCCCTTCCTCGTTGATCACAACAGTCATTCCCCCTTTCTTGGGAATGTAATAGATAAGGCTAACCAACTCGCTATCTGAGTTCGGATAGATAATTCCGGCTTTGAGGAGTCTTATCATTTCCTTTTTAACAACCTCCTTCATGCTAGGATTAAGTCTCCTTATCGGTCTACTCTAGGTCTCGCTCCATCCTCCATGTGAATATGGTGCATCACAATTTTTGGGCTTATCCCCTTAATATCGAATATTTGTCAAGCGATGGCTTTAATCCGTTTGTCCACTATGAGTACTTTCTCTTCTTCCTCCTTAGTGAGCTTGTTTGATATAATTATCGGTAATCTCCCTCCATCTATTAAGAAAGCATATCTTAGATGAGCGGGGAGCTCTTTCAGTTCTAAGGAAGGAGCCTTCACTATTGAGGGCGGAGTTCTATATCTTAAATGAATTTCGAGCTCCTCGAATAACCCTTCTTGTCAATTTTCTCTGGTACTTCTTCCTCAATATCCTCCTCTTCTTTCATCTCTAGTTTTTGTTCTTCAATCCTAGAGATTTTCTCCTTGCAGAAATCGAGGATACAATCTTCCACAACATCAATTTTCATGCACATCCCTTCATCAAGCAAATGTCGCATAACACTTGTCATGTTAACCTCAACCTTCTCGTCTCCAATTCTTAGCACCAATTTACCATTATGCACATCCAGCAATGCATGTGCGGTGTTAAGGAATAGTCTGCCGTAAATCAATGGACAATTTTTGTCCTCGTTAAAATCTAGAACCACAAAGTCAATCGGCAAGATGAACTTGTCAATCTTCATCCTCAACCACACCGAATGGTTTCTTAATAGTTTGGTCCGCTAATTGGAGAAGCATAGAAGTTGATTTCACTTCACACAGGCCTAGTTTTTGAAATGTAGATAAAGGCATCAAGTTGATACTTACTCCTAAATCACAGAGACATTTAGGAAACTCGGTTTCATCTATGAAACAAGGAATTGTAAAACTCCCTGGATCTTTCAACTTTATCAGAAGATTCTTTAAGATTAAAGAGCTACACTCAACCGTAAGGGTGACTGTCTCTCCATCTTCCCATTTTCTCTTCTTGGTGACAAGTTCCTTTAGAAACTTGGCATAGTGCGGAACTTGATCTAGCATTTCTAAGAAAGAGACATTAATCTGAACGTTTTTCATTTTCTCCATGAAAGGGAGAAATTTTTCATCCATCCCCGATTTTCTCTTTACTCTTTCTGGAAAAGGAAGAATGGGGACCATTGATGGCGGTGGAACGTAGACTTCTTCTTCCTTCGCAACTTCTTCTTGCGGGAGGTTGTCTTTTTGAATTTCTTCCACTGTAACTTATTCTGGACTCACCATAGGGTTTTTCTTAGCATTCTTTTTTACTGTTTGAGAAGCTAATTCTTTTCCACTTCTTAAGGAGATGGCATTAACTTGGCCATGAGGGTTATCTTTGGTAGAACTTGGGAGAGAGCCAGATGCTCTTTGTGCATTTGTCTTTGCAATTTCCCCAAGTTGTACCTCTATGTTACGCATGGCAGTCGCTTGACCTTTAAGAAACTGTTCTAAGTTGTTTTGCCTCACTTTTTAAGCTGCTAACACCTTTAAAATTTGACTTTGGTTGTTTGATGATTCACTAGTTTGTTGGATGAACTTTTCTACCTTATCAAATCTCTCCTCAAGCGCCAATATTCTTTTTCCTAAAAATCCACGTGGTGAAAACCAGGCGGAGGTCCTTGTTGTGAAATACGTAAAGGCAATCCTTTATTAGGAATGATAGCCATACTCTCTTCGTTGTTCTTTCTTTCCACGAGAAGTTAGGGTGGTTACTCCAACCAGGATTATAAGTAGAGGAATATGGATTATTTACCATATGGTTTCCTCCTTGTCCTTGACTACTAACAAGTTGACTTGTTCTACAAATTGGTTTATCAACGCGCACTAACTAGTCTCGTGGCCAGCATTACCACAAGCTTCACAATGTTGTTGTAAAGCAATGGCTCAACTTTGTTTAAAGTCAAATCACGCAACTGCTTAGCCATCAAGTCAATTATCCCTCTCCTTTCACTTTGCTCGATAACCTCCCTTAACTTTCTAATGGGTTGTTTTTTCCTTTCGTTTGTAATTATCTTGTTTGTTGCTGCCAGCTCTTCCAGAATATGGTACGTTTCAACCCTTTCCTTTCTTAGGAAATTCCTATTCGAGGCTGAATCAACTGTTCCCATCGTCGAGGGAGAAAGGCTAAAATAAAAAGTCTTAAGTAGAGACTTCTCAGACAAACCATGGTGCGAGCACTTCTATTGCAATTCCTTAAATCTCTCCCAAGTTTCACTCAAAGACTCTCTTTCATATTGTTCGAAGTTTGTGATCTTCTTAACGAGTTTGTTAGTCTTAAAGTAAGGAAAATATTTATCTAGGAAAGTGTTTGCTAATTGCTCCCATGTGGTTATTGGAGTTCTCTTAAGTTGTTTATACTAAAGTTTGACCTTATCCCTTAACGTGTATGGAAACATTCTGATCTTAACAGCATCATCAGAAGCTCCAGGATATTTAAAATTATCTGCTAATTCCATGAAGTTGCCCAAATGCTCATTTGGGTCTTCGTTAGGTAGACTATAGAACTGACCCGAAGCTTGGAGCATATGAATCACGACTGGCTTAATTTCAAAGTGATTAGCTTCGACAGCCAGCTGTTGGATTCCAGTTAACGCTCCTTCGTAAGTAGGTCGTCCATGGTCCATTAATAAAGGTCGGGGACCAGGTGCTCTGTCCCCTTGACCTTCCTGTCTTTGATCTATTTTTGCTTTTTCTCGTCTCTCTCTACGCAATGACCTTTCTAACTGTTCTATTTCTGCTTCAATCTCCAAAGGAGATACATTAGATGATCGGGTTAAGGGCATTCATGTAACTAGATTGCTCAAGACGATTTTCTTGGTTAAAAACTAACTAAAAATAAAATTAAAAATATAATATAATATTAATATTAATCCTAATCCGAGTTCGTAAACCAAATCGAAAGTCTAGCTCCCAATTCCCCAGCAACGGCGCCAATTGATTCGCTTCTTTGGTGCCTTTTGTCTTTTGTCTATCTTTTTAAAACACGCGAGTTTTCTTTCTCTGCTAACCCATACGAAAAGCCCACCTACGACAAATCTACACTAAATGATTGGTCGTTCGCTCGCGGGGTTGGCCTGGCGTGTGCCAGCTATATCTGGCGTGCGCTAACCTACAAACCAACCGGAAGCTAAGCGCGCACCAACTGTACTTGGCGTGAGCAAAAAGCTCACGAACGATTAACCTGGCGTGCACCAACAAGGGCTGGCATGAGCCAATTCAGCAGAACACTTGTAACAGATTGCAGTCAATGAGTAAATAGGGGTTGTCGATCCACAAGAAATTGGTGTAGAGCCTACTCTAACGTTTACTAACTTAACTAAGACAAGATATGAAGTTTTGGTGTTGAGATTGGTGATCTAAAGTCTAAACATAAAACACACAAAGCAAAAGAACAAGAACATAAAAGGTTTAAGGTTATGTAATCAGATTTGCAAGAACAATAAAGCTAAACGTGAGCTAAATACTTTATAAGCCATAGCAACCAAGTGATTCAGAGAGTTTATTAACCATGTGACATGGTACAAGTGTTCCAAAAACAATCAATCTACACTTTCGCGCTAGAAAGATCTAAAATGATCTATAACCAAGCTTAGAGGGTCGGATATGTTCTTTTGACCCCACCAACCAACTAAACTTGGCTATAGACCAACTATGCATATCACACAAAGCACAATCAGAGCAAGGTGGAGATTTCTCTCATCACAAAGCCACTGATCATCAAACCAATCTTTCCATCAAACCTATCTCCGATAAGTCTCAAGATTTGACTAAGTAGAACAACATGTTGATCAAGCAAGTTGAAACATAGTATGAAGAACCTTGATAAGAACATGTTCCTAAGCATTTTAACTCTCTAAACCGTGGCTACTAACATGGCAAATAAAGCATTCAACTCACAACAACTACTCAAACATAATATCTATAAACATAATGGTGCTTTATGTATAAAAGAAAGAACAAGAGAAGAGAAAACTTAGCTATAAGCTTCAAGCTTTCAATCCTTGCCTTCCAAGTCCAAGAACAGAGAGAGAGAGTTCATGTTTTGTCTATTTCGTGCCTCTCTCTCAGCCACACTTGGCCAAAGAAGCAACCCCCCTCTCTCTTTACACAAAATGACTAAAACTAGCTAATATACTAACTAACTAATCAAATAGTAAACAAAATATCTAACTAACTAACCCTAGCTGAAATATCTAACCTAAAATATCTAAAAGAAGTCAGACATATCCAAATTTTGTCTTCTCCAAGCTCTAAACTACCTTTGACTTGTTTGGCATTTATTTGTTCTCCACTCAGCTTTTATTTTTGTTCAGCCTGATTGATCTGGCGTGCGCCATGTGCACCTGGCGTGCACCAAGTCTTCAGATTTGGCCTAGTTCGGGTGCATCCGATCGTCTGAGTGAATGGTCATCCAATAATGGCTATCTGGCATGTGCCTGGTGATCTTGGCATGCGCCAAGTCTTCGTGATCCGCACTTCTTGCCCTTGCAACTTCCCTCTCGTCCATGCGTCCGTGCGTCTAGCTCGATCATCCTCTAAAACACCATAAATAGCTCCTAAAAACAAGCAAATGCAATGAAAAATGATAAACACAACAAAAGCACACAAAGAATGAAAACTAACACAAAGATAACTAAAACACAACTAAACTAACCTAAAATACTAAGAATGATATATAAAAACGACACGAACAATGAGTGTTTACGACACTCATCAATGACCTAGTACGTTAAGAAGCATCAGGGAAATTGAACCTTGAAGAGCTCAAAATGGGAACACTTCCATACCAAGTCACCAAAGATATGAAAAACTAATCTCAAAACACATACACAAACATGCAAAACATTAACTCACTATGACTCATTATGTAGACTACCTTCTTATGACCTTTTTGGCTTTAAGCTTAATAGGATCAACTTACAATAGCATAACATAATCATTAAATGAGTTACAAACACACAAACTCAAAAAAAAAGAGTCAAGCTACATAAAAGTAAATAAACAAGATTTAAAGAAAATAAACAAAAAAAATAAATAACGAAAATAAACAAAATAAAAGTTTAAGGAAAAAGGAGCTCCCTGGTCAATCTTCTGCTGGAGGAGGTGGTGGTAGGAATACGAAGCTGCTGCTGAAGTTCTCTGCCCAGGTGCTCATCCACTCAGCATGCGCTCGATGCTGCTTATAATGATCTCGCTGGAATGCCATGCGAGCTCTGTGTTCGGCATAGAACGCCCTCTGCTCCTCTCTCTGAGCTCTAAGCTTGCCCACCAAGCGAGCATTGTAGTCATATTGGTGGTCCCATTCGATCGCATTGCTAACTACGTAGTCCTACAGTTGCACGCCGTATCCATAAAGCTAGTCTTCGTGACCATGTAGTTGTACCTACATTGTAGCAAACTGGTCACATAAATACTGCATATCTGACTGAGAGTTAGGTGCCTAATGACTCGAACCTGCATCGTCATGCTGGGCCTAGTACTAATTGCAAGGGCCTGCCTACTCTGCATCTACTTCTCTCTAAACTAGCATCCGTACTGGTGCCCCAAGGCGTAACTGGACTGCCTGTCTCTCCTCTCAAGGCTTGTACTCAACAACCTCGACTCCATCAGTCATTGTCTTCTTGATCAGCTTGCTCATGCAGAGCTTCTCGATGCTGATCGGCACTGGCTCCAAAATGAATCCAAGAAAATCTACAAACTGCTCAAAAAAATGGTGATGTGCAATGTGGAAAATAATATGACCTAAGTACAGATACCTAGGTTCCCTATCACTAATGGATCTAGCAAAGCAGTTGATGATCATAGCAAAGGTGCTAAAAGAGATATCATGGCGCATACAGTCAATGGCATAAAGCTGAGATCGAAAGACTTTAGACTCTTCCCATTGACCACTAATGGTCAGAGTCATAAAGCGATGGAGGATGCCTAAATATGGTTCTCTAATCAGCACATTAGGCACCCTCCCCGACTCGTACCTCTCAAACCACGTAATCTCTTGCCAACCCCTATAGGCCTGACTCGTAGGTGAGAAGTCCAGATTCCCTGGTCTAGCCTTAAGGCTAAACAGGTCGTTAAACTCACTTTTATCCATGCTAAAGTTAGTATCAAATAAACATGCAGTAAATGATTGTCTGTTAGCCAAAACCTGCAACGTGTAATAGAACTCCAAAACAAGCTCTTGCCTAGCCAATATCTTCCTATTTTCAAAGTACCTCCACCCTAACTTCCTAAAAGCTGACCTCAACTATCTATCTACCCTTAATCTTTGCATGTCATTCCAATCAATTGTAAAATGACTAAGGGCACTGAGTCGTGAAAATTTTTGATACCTCTCCCCCTCCCAACTTGGAAGATTGCGAAGGGAGCATTGTAGCAATTGCGAATGTCTGGGGGCGAAAATCTGGTGGAGAAGGTGAAGGGTTCCACGCACGCTTTCTTCGGTCACCATGAAGAATCTGACTAGATCCTACATTATCTGCCATTGAAAAAGGTGTTTTGGGTGTTGGGTAATGTGGGTTATTGGTTGGGAATGATTGGCTCAATCGGATTTGAAGTTTTTGGTAGTGGGAGATTGTTAGTTTTGAAAATTTATGATGAATGACGACTGCCCGAGAGCTTTAAAGTCAATTCTACCCAAACCTGGCATACACTAAGTGCACTAGCGTATGCCAGACTCCTAGAATTGGCGTGCGCCAATTCCTTTATTCTCGCATACCTAGTGTACGCTAGTTAATACAGTATGCATACTATGTATTAAACTCAAAAAACTACACACTAACTATACAAACACTTAAACTAAATTCATAAAACTTAGGAAATAAAATGCTAATCTAATTTTTTTGCCTTTTATTTATGCTGTATTCCTGGAAAGCTTGAAAACCAGATGCCCTATCTGCATGGTTCATAAGTGCAACTTTGACTTTTGCAATTCACACAACTCACGAATGACATACCATGATGAACTACCTTTCCTTGAGGCTTTTTCGGCTTTAAGCCTAATAGGGTCCTCTTATAGTAACACGGTATGCTCTATCTGCGAGTTAGTGCTGTTCTTGTTACAGTCTCCATCGTGTTCTAACTTCCCGCACCTAGGACAAAATTCAAATCTCTTCATCATCCTCTTGAAGGCACTCTTTGATGTTCCTCTAGAGTGTCTCAAGAAATTGTCTTCTCGTCTCTCAATTCTCAAGGTCTCATATGCTCGATGGAGAATGATGAGACAGAGGTCTATCAGAATCTTCCTAGAAACTAACACTAACTAGACGAATATACTTAGCGCAAAACATTTTGTTCTTTATTCTCTACAGGTAAAAGAGCCTTAGTCGCGAGTTATAGAGAAGAACATGCTACCCCTCTTTGAAATCCTTCTTGATGATATGGGCATCATGTCTCCTCTTGGTCCTTTCCTTGTAGAGTCTTGAGCTCTCAAATGCCAAGTCACACATTTCATCTAACTCTTCAAGTTGGAGAATTTTGCTCTCTCTGGCCTTTTTATAATTGTAATTAAGGGTCTTGATTGCCCAAAATGCACGATGCTCAAGCTCCACAAGAAGATGGTATGCTTTGCCATAAACCAGCCTATAAGGCAACATTCCTATTGGTGTTCTGAATGCTATTCGATAAGCTCATAAGGCATCATCGAGCTTGTTTGACCAATCCTTCCTTGCTGTTTTGTCCATCTTTTCCAAGATTTTCTTGAGCTCTCAATTTGATAGCTCAACCTTTTTGCTAGTTTAGGGATGATATGGTGTTGTCACCTTGTACATTACCCCATATCTTGTTAGCAGGACTTCAAATTGCTTGTTGCAGAAGTATGACCCACCATTGCTGATTATCGCTTGCGGCACAACAAATCTCGAGAAGAGTTTCTTAAGAAATTGGATAACTACTCTAGCATCATTTGTTGGTAATGCCAAAGCTTCTACCCACTTTGTAATGTAATCTACTCCTATCAAGATATACTTGTTACCATGTGATGTTGGGAAAGGACCCATGAAGTCCAATCCCCAAATGTTAAAGAGCTCAATCTCTAAAATTCTAGATAACGGCATCTCATTCATCTTTGAGATATTTCCCATTCTTTGGTAGCGGTCATACTACTCAACATAACTACGTGCATCCTTGAAGATGAAAGGCTAATAGAATCTGCATTCGAAGACTCGAGATGCGGTCCTCGTAGCTCTATAATGACTTGAGTAAGGTGCATTATGGTATTGCTCTAAAATATTTTCTACTTCCAAACTAGCAATAAAATTCCTAAGAACTCCATCATTGCACCTCTTGAAGAGGTAAAGATCATCCCATACATAGATCCAAACATCCCGTAGAAATTTCTTCCTTTGGGGATAACTCAGATCTGCAGGAATAATTCCTCAAACTAAAAAGTTGGCATAGTCTGCATACCAGGGAGCTTCAACTCTACTCATAGTCATAAGAGTTTCATCCAGAAACTCTTCTTGAATATTCCCTTCAATCTCCATACTGTCACTTTTCTCTAGCCTAGAGAGATGATATGCGATAATATTTTCTGCTCCTTTCTTATCCTTAATGGACAAGTCAAATTCTTGGAGTAACAAAATCTAGTGCATCAAGCGAGGTTTGGCATCTTGCTTTGAGAAATAATATCTCAAAGCTACATGATTAGTATAAATTATAACTTTCAAACCAAGCAAGTATGGTTTGAATTTGTCACAAGCGTAAATAACTACAAGCATCTCTTTTTTTGTGGTTGTATAATTGAGTTGAGCTCCTGCCAGTACTCTACTAGCATAGTAGATGACCTAGAGTTTTCCCTCTTTCTTTTGTCCTAACACACAACCCAAAGCGATATCACTTGCATCATACATCATTTCGAATGGAAGTTTCTAATCCGGTGATGAAATCACTGAAGCTGTGATAAGAGCTTTTTTTAGAGCATCAAATACCTTAAGGCAGTACTCATCAAAATTGAAGGATACATCCTTAACCAGCAAATTTGTTAGAGGCTTAGTAATTAGAGAAAAGTTCTTGATGAATCTTCTGTAAAGTCCGGCATGACCCAAAAATGCTCTAACTCATTTAACTGTGGTTGGTGTATCCATTTTCTCTATCGCCTCTGTCTTAGCTTTATCAACTTTCATACTAGCTCTAGAAATCTTATGCCCTAGGACTATCCCTTTGTCTACCATAAAATGGCACTTTTTCCAATTGAGTACAAGGTTCTTTTCCTAATATCTTTTCAATACTTTGTCTAGGTTATCGAAACAATGATCAAATGAGTCTCCAAAAATAGAGAAGTTATCCATGAAGATTTCCATAATCTTCTCGTTCATCTCCCAAAAGATAGACTCCATACAATATTGGAATGTTGCTGGGGCACAACTTAATCCAAAAGGCATTCTGCGATATGCAAAAATATTGAAGGGACAGGTAAAAGATGCCTTTTCTTGATCTCTGGAGTATATTGCAATTTGGTTGTACCTAGAGTACCCATCCAAAAAACAATAATAAGAATACCCTACAATCCTTTCCAACATTTGATTAATGAAAGGAAGTGGAAAATGATCTTTCTGTGTGGCGTCATTTAATTTATAATAATCGATGCACACTCTCCATCCGATCACAATTCTTATCAGAATGAGCTCCCCTTCCTTGTTGATCACAATCATCATTCCCCTTTTTTTATGAACACAATGTATTGGGCTAACCCATTCACTATCCGAGATTGGATAGATAATGCCAACTTCAAGGAGTTTTATCACTTCCTTCTTAACTACTTCCTTCATGTTAGGGTTAAGTCTCCTTTGTCGGTCTACTCTTGGCCTCGCTCCATCCTCTATATAAATGTGGTGCATCACAATTTCTGAGCTTATCCCCTTGATATCAGATATTTGCCAAGCCATGACCTTAATCTGCTTATTCATAACTGTGAGCACTTTCTCTTCTTCTTCCTTAGTGAGCTTGTTCGATATAATAATCGGTAATCTCCCTTCATCTATTAATAACGTACATCTCAGATGCGAGGGTAGCTCTTTCAGTTCTAAGGAAGGAGCTTTCACAATTGATGGTGGAGTCCGATATTTCAAATGAATTTCGAGCTCCTCAAGTAAACCTTTCTTATCAATTTCCTCCTTTACTTCTTCCACAATATCCTCATCTTCTTCTTTCTCTAGTTCTTTATCCTTAATACTAGAGATCTTTTCATTGCATAACTTGAGGATACACTCATCCACCACATCAATTTTCATGCACATCTCATCATCAAGTGGATGGTGCATAACACTTTTCATATTAAACTCAACCTTCTTGTCTCCAATTCATAATACCAATTTACCATTATGTACATCTACCAATGCATGTGCTGTGTTGAAGAAGGGTCTGCCATAAATTAGTAGACAGTTCTTGTCCTCAGAGAAATCCAGAACAACAAAGTCAACTGGGAAGATGAACTTGTCAATCTTTACCAAGACATCCTCAACCACACCGAATGGTTTCTTAATAGTCTGGTCTGCTAACTAGAGAAGAATTGAAGTTGGCTTAACTTTACACAAACCTAGTTTTTGAAATGTAGATAAAGGCATCAAGTTGATACTTGTGCCTAAATCACACAAGCATTTTGGAAACTCGGTTTCACTAATGAAATAAGGAATTGTAAAACTCCCCATATCTTTTAGCTTCATCGAAAGATTCTTTAAGATTAGAGAGCTACAATTTGCCATAAGGGTAATTGTCTCTCCATCTTCTCACTTCCTCTTCTTAGTGACGAGTTCCTTTAGAAACTTGGCATAGTGTGGAACTTGATCTAGCATCTCTAGGAAAGAGACACTAATTTGAACATTTTTCATTTTCTCCATGAATCGTAGAAATTTTTCATCCATCCCAGACTTTCTCTTTACCCTCTGAGGATAAGGAAGAATGGGGACCATTAGTGGTGGTCGTACATAAACTTCTTCTTCCTCCGCAACTTCTTCTTGCGGGACCTTATCTTTCAGCACTTCTTCCTCCTTATCTTTTTCTGGACTCACCACATCACATTCCTTAGCCTTCTCTTTGACTTTTTGAGAAGCTAATTCCTTGTCACTTCTTAAGGAAATTGCATTAACTTGGCCTCGAGAATTTGTCTCAGTAGAACTTGGGAGAGAGCCAAATACTTTTTGTGCATTTGTCTTTGCAATTTCCCTAAGTTGTACTTCCATGTTATGCATGGCAATTGCTTGCCCTTTTAGAAATTGTTCTAAATTGTTTTTCCTTGCTTCCTGGGCCGCTAATGCCTTCAAGATTTGACTTTGGTTGTTGGATGATTCTCCAGTTTGTTGGATGAACTTTTCAACCTTGTCAAATGTCTCCTCAAGTGCTACCATTCTTTCTCCTAAGAACCGAGGTGGCTGAAAACCAGGTGGTGGTCCTTGTTGCAAGACACGTAAAGGCAATCCTTTATCAGAAATAATTGCCATACTTTCATCATTATTTCTCTCTTTCCATGAGAAGTTAGGGTGGTTTCTCTATACAGGATTGTATGTAAATGAATATAGGTTGTTTCCTATTATGTTTCCTCCTTGTCCTTGACCACTAACAAAGTTGACCTGCTATGTAGATTGGCTCATCATTGCATATTGACTAATCTTGTGACCAGTGTTGCCACAGGCTTCACAATGCTGTTGTAAAGCAACAGTATCAACTTTGTGTAGAGTCAAATCATGCAATTGTTTTACCATCAAGTCTAATTGTGCTTGAAAAGACGAGGAAAAATCAAGTTCAATCATTCCTCTTCTCTTGCTTTGCTCAGTTATCTCCCTTAACTCTCTAATGGGTTGTTTTTTTTCTCTCAGTTGTGATTATCCTATTTGTTGCTGCCAGCTCCTCCAGAATATGGTGGGCTTCACCTCTTTCCTTACTCAGGAAATTTCTATTAGAAGCAGAGTCAACAGTTCCCACTGTTGTTGGTGACAGGCTAAAGTAAAAAGTCTTAAGAAGAGACTCCTAATATAAACCATGGTGAGGGCATTTACATTGCAATTCCTTAAATCTCTCCCAGATTTCACTCAAAGACTCTCCTTCATATTGTTCAAAGTTGGTGATCTCCTTAACGAGTTTATTAGTCTTTGAGTAGGGGAAATATTTGTCAAGGAAAGTATTTGCCAATTGTTCCTATGTGGTTATTGGAGTACCCTTAAGTTGGTCATACCACAGCTTAGCTTTATCCCTTAACATATATAGAAACATTCTAATCTTAACAGCATCATCATACGCTCCAGGATACTTAAAGTTATCTGCTAATTCCATGAAGTTTCCAAGATGTTCATTGGGATCTTCATTAGGCAAACCATAGAACTGACCCGAAGCTTGGAGCATATAAATCACGGCTGGCTTAATTTCAAAATGATTAGCTTCGACAGTCAGCTGTTGGATTCCAATTTTGGCTCCTTCGTATGTTGGTCTTCCATGGTCCATTAAAGAAGGTTGAGGACCAGGTACTCTATCCCCTTAACCTTCATACCTTTGGTCCATTCTCTCTTTTTCTTTTCTCTCCCTATGCAATGACCTCTCTAACCGCATTATTTCTTCTTCAAACAACCTAGTGCACACCAAGTACGGTTGGCGTGTGCCAATTCAGCATAGTTTTGCAGCAGACAGATTGCAATAAGAGTAAGTAAGGTTGTTGAAACACAGGGATTGAGTTGTTAGGCCTACTCTAAGGTTTACTTACTTAACTAAGATCAGATTATGAAGTTTGATGTTGAACTCAAGTGATCTAAAATCTTAAACATCAAGCATTAAGAGCATATGAATGAGCACTTAGATAGTTTTTGTCACAAAATAGATTATCAACAACTAAAAAGCTAAAAGTGAGCTAAGTACCTTAAAAGCCAATATAACCAAGTGATTCAGGGGGTATACAAAGCATGTGACATGGTACAAGTGTTTCATAGGCAATCAATCTACACTTTCACGCTAGAAAGATCTAAATTGACCATTAACCAAGCTTAGAAGGTTATATATGTTCTTTCGACCACACTAACCAACTAAACTCAGTCAAGAACCAACTATGTATATCACTCAAAGCACAATCAATAACTAAGGAAGATTTCTCTTCTATCAAAGCCACAGATCATCAAACTAACATTTCTATCAAATCTATCTCCTTTTGGTCTCAAGATTTGACTAAGTACAATAACTTGGTGATCAAACAAGTCAAAGCATGGCATAAAGCTCATTAATAAGAACATGTTCCTACACATATTAACCCCTCTAAACCGTGGCTACATACAAGGCAATAAGGCACAAAAACTCACAGCAAACTACTCACACATATTTATATGAACACAAAGCATCTTTATTCACAAATGGAAAAGCAAAGGTAAGAAAGCTTATTAAAGTTCTTCAAGCTTTCTTGCCTTCACCTCCAAGTCCAAGAACAGAGAGAGTGTGTTTGGTTTTTGTCTATTTCGTGCTTCTCTCCTAACTAACTTGGCTCTCCTTGCCTTACAAAGCAAAACTAGCCTATATACTAAACTAACTAATGAAATAGTTATAAAATATCTAATCTAAATATCTAACTAAAATATCTAGCCTAAAATATCTAAAAGAGTCAGCCAAGATGTCCCCCTTCCTTCACAAGAGCTCTAAGCCGACCTTATCAAATCTCCACTTTGTTTGTCCAACACTTAGCTTTTATTTTACTTCTGTCAGTCTAGTCTGGCGTACGCCAGATGCACCTGGCATGTGTCAGCCTTTGCATTTTTCCTTCTCTGAGTGCAAATGGTCATCAACGTGAATGGTCATCCAAGTAACGGCTACTTGGCATGCGCCAACTTCCTATTCTTTGCATTCTTTGGCTTTGCGACTTCCTTCTCGTCCTTAATTTTGTGTGTTCGCTCGATCATCCTCCACTTCTCCTCGAATAGGCTCCTAAAAATAAGCAAACACAATGAAAAATGATAAACTCAACATAAATACATAATGAACGAAAACTAACACTATGACAACTAAAATGCAACTAAATCAACCTAAAACACTAACAATGATCTACTAAAATGACAAGAATAATGAGTGTTTTTGACACTCATTAGAAAGAAAATGGATGAAGCCCACCATATTTTGGAAGAGCTGGCAGCAACAAACAGGATAATCATGAGTGAGAGAAAAAAACAACTTATTAGAGAGTTAAGGGAGGTAACTGAGTAGAGTGAGAGAAGAGGAACAATTGAACTTGATACTTTCTCGTCTTTTCAAGCACAATTAGACTTGATGGCAAAGCAATTACGCAATTTGAATCTAAACAAAGTTGATGCTATTGCTTTACAATAGCATTATGAAGCCTGTGGCAACACTAGCCACGAGATTAGTCAATGTGCAATGATGAACCAACCTACAAAGTAGGTCAACTTTGTGAGTGGTCAAGGTCAAGGAGGAAACCAAATGGTAAATAATCCATATTCCTCTACATACAATCCTAGAAAGAGAGAAACAATGATGACAGTATGGCAATCACTCCTGATAAAGGATTGTCTTTACATGTCTTGCAATAAGGACCACCACCTGGTTTTCAACCACATGGGTTTTTAGGAGAAAGAATGGTAGCACTTGAGGAGAGATTTGACAAGGTTGAGAAGTTCATCCAACAAACTAAATAATCATCCAATAACCAAAGTCAAATCTTGAAGGCATTAGCGGCAAATCCAATGATAAATGCACAAAGAGCATCTGGTTCTCTCCCAAGTTCTACTGAGACAAATCCTCAAGGCCAAGTCAATACAATCTCCTTGAGAAGTGGCAAGGAATTAGCTTCTCAAAAATTCAAAGAGAAGGCTAAGGAAAGTGATGTAGAAAATCTAAACAAAGATAAGGAGGAAGAAGTTCTTAAGGATAATGTCCTGCAAGAAGAAATTGTGGAGGAAGAAGAAGTTTACGTACTGCCACCACCAATGGTCCCCATTTTTCCTTATCCTCAGAGGGTAAAGAGAAAGTCGGGGATGGATGAAAAATTTCTCCATTTCATGGAGAAAATGTAGAACATTTAGATTAATGTCTCTTTCCTAGAGATGCTAGATCAAGTTCCATACTACGCCAAGTTTCTAAAGGAACTCGTCACTAAGAAGAGGGAGTGGGAGGATGGAGAGACAATTACCCTTAAGGCTAATTGTAGCTCTCTTATCTCAAAGAATCTTCCAATGAAGCTATAAGATCTGGGGAGTTTTACAATTCTCTGTTCCATTGGTGAAACTGAGTTTCCTAAATGTCTGTGTGATTTAGGTGCAAGTATCAACATGATGCCTTTGTCTACATTTTAAACACTAGGTTTGTGTGAAGTTAAGTCAACTTTAATGCTTCTCCAGTTCGTAGACAAAACTATTAAGAAGTCATACGGTGTGGTTGAGGATGTCCTGGTGAAGATTGACAAGTTCATCTTCCCAGTTGACTTTGTGGTTCTGGATTTCTCTGAGAACAAGAACTGTCCACTGATTTACGGCACACCCTTCCTCAACACAGCACATGCCTTGGTAGATATGCATAATGAAAATTTGGTACTCGGAATTGGAGACAAGAAGGTTGAGTTTAACATGACAAGTGTTATGCACCATCCTCTTGATAAAGGGATGTGCAAGAAAATTGATGTTGTGGATAAGTGTATCCTCGAGTTCTATAAAGAGAAAATCTCTAGAATTGAGGATAAAGAACTAGAGAAAGAAGAGAAAGATATTGTGGAAGAAGTTAAGGAGGAAATTGATAAGAAATATCTACTTGAGGAGCTCGAAATTCATTTGAAATATCGGACTCCACCCTCAATTGTAAAAGCTCCTTCCTTAGAACTGAAAGAGCTACCCTCACATCTAAGATATGCATTTTTAATAGATGGAGGGAGATAACTGATTATAATATCGAATAAGCTCACTAAGGAGGAAGAAAGAAAAGTGCTCACAATTGTGAACAAATGGATTAAAGCAATTGCTTAGCAAAAATCCGATATCAAAGAGATAAGCCCAGAAATTATAATGCACCATATTCACATAGAGGATGGAGCAAGGCCGAGGATAGACTGACAAAGGAGACTTAATCCTAACATGAAGGAGGTTATTAAGAAGGAATTGATAAAACTCCTAGAAGACAGAATTATTTATCTGATTTCGGAAAGTGAGTGGGTTAGCCCAATACATTGTGTTCCCAAGAAAGGAGGAATGACAGTTGTGATCAACGAGGAAGGGGATCTCATTTCGATAAGAACTATGATCAGATGGAGAGTGTGTGTCGATTACCGTAAATTAAACGATGCCACACAAAAAGATTATTTTCCATTTCCATTCATTGATCAAATGTTGGAAAGGATTGCGAGGTATTCTTATTATTGCTTTTTGGATAGGTACTCTGGGTACAACTAAATTGCAATATACCTCAGAGATCAAGAGAAGACATCTTTCACATGTCCCTTTGGTATTTTTGCATATCGCAGAATGCCTTTTGGATTAAGTTGTGCCCCAGCAACGTTTCAACATTGCATAGAGCTTATCTTTGGGAGATGAACAAGAAGATTATGGAAATCTTCATGGATGACTTCTCTATTTTTTGAGACTCATTTGATCACTGTCTTGACAACCTAGACAAAGTATTGAAGTGATGTGAGGAAAAGAACCTTGTGCTCAATTGGGAAAAGTGCCATTTTATGGTAGACAAAGGAATAGTCCTAGGGCATAAGATTTCTAGAGCTAATATAGAAGTAGATAGAGCTAAGACAGAGGCGATAGAAAAAATGGATGCACCAACAACAGTTAAAGGAGTTAGCGCATTTCTGGGTCATGCCGGATTTTACAGAAGATTCATCAACAACTTCCCCCTTATCGCTAAGCCTCTAACAAATTTACTGATTGAGGATGTATCCTTCAACTTTGATGAGCACTGCCTTAAGGCATTTGATGCTCTCAAGAAAGCTCTTATCACAACTCTAGTAATTTCATCACTAGACTGGAAGCTTCCATTCGAATTGATGTTTGACACAAGCGATCTCACTTAGGGTTGTGTGCTTGGACAGAAGAAAGAGGGAAAACTCCACATAATCTACTATGTGAGTAGAGTACTGGCAAGAGCTCAACTCAATTATACAACCACAGAAAAAGAGATGCTTGCTGTAGTCTACGCATGTGACAAATTTAGACCATACTTGCTTGGTTCGAAACTTATAATCTATACTGACCATGTAGCTTTGAGATATCTTTTCTCAAAGGAAGATGCGAAACCTCGCTTGATGCACTAGATTTTGTTACTCCAAGAATTTGACTTGTCCATTAAGGACAAGAAAGGAGCAGAAAACGTTGTCGCAGATCATCTTTCTAGACTAGAGAAAAGCGATGGTATGGATATTGAAGGAAATATTCAAGAAGAGTTTTCAGATAAAACTCTGATAATGATGATTAGAGTAGAAGCTCCCTGGTATACAGATTATGTCAACTTTTTAGTTGGATGAATTATTCCTGCAGATCTAAATTATCCCCAAAGAAAGAAATTTCTACGGGATATTCAGATTTATGTATGGGATGATCCATACCTCTTTAAGAGATGCAGTGATGGGGTTCTTCAATGTTGCATTGCTAGTTGGGAAGTAGCAAATATTTTAGAGCAATGCCATAATACTCCCTACTCAGGTCATTATGGAGCTTCCAGAAACGCATCTTGAGTCTTCGAATACGAATTCTATTGGCCTTTCATCTTCAAGAATGCACGTAGTTATGTTGAACAGTATGACCATTGCCAAAGAACAGGAAATATCTCAACGAGGAATGAGATGCTATTATCTGGAATTTTAGAGATTGAGCTCTTTGACGTTTGGGGATTCAAGAATGCATGTAGTTATGTTGAACAATTTGAAATCCTACTAAAGAGATATAGGGTAATGCACAAGGTGGCAACACTTTATCATCCCCAAACTAGCAGACAGGTTGAGCTATTAAATCGAGAGCTCAAGAAAATCTTGGAAAAGATGGTCAGAATAGCAAGGAAGGATTGGTCAAACAAGCTAGATGATGCCTTATAGGCTTATCGAATGGCATTTAGAACACCAATAGGAATGTCATCTTATAGGCTTGTTTATGGCAAAGCATGCCATCTTCCAATCGAGCTTAAGCATCATGCATTTTGGGCCATTAAGACCCTTAATTACGATTACAAAAAGGTCGGAGAACACAGAATGCTCCAACTTGAGGAGTTAGATATAATGCGTGACTTGGCATTCGAGAGCTTATGGCTTTATAAGGAAAGGACCAAGAGAAGACATGATGCCCACATCATCAAGAAAGATTTTAAGGAAGGGCAGCATATTCTTCTCTACAACTCGTGACTAAGACTCTTCCCTGGGAAGCTCAAATCCAAGTGGAGCGGCCCATACCAGATTGTCAAAGTGTTCTCTTTCGGAGTACTAGATTTGCAAGATAGCAAGAGGTAGTCTTTAGAGTCAACGGCCAACGATGTAAAATTTACATTGGAGGGGGCAACATTAATCGAGATGCAAAAGTGCAATCGATTTATGTTCCATCCAATGCATGAACATTTGGAACAAAGTAAGGCTCTTTTACCTGCAAAGAATAAAGAACATGATGTTTTGCTCTAAGTATATTCGTCTAGTTAGTGTCTTAGTTTCTAGGAAGATCCTAATTGACATATGTCTCATCATTCTCCGTCAAGCACAAGAGACCTTGAGAATTAAGAGACAAGAAGACAATTTCTTGAGACACTCTAGAGGAACATCAAAGAGTGCCTTCAAGAGGAGGATAAAAAGATTTGAATTTTGTCCAAGGTGTAGAAAGTTAGAACATGATGGAGACTGTAGCAAGAATAGCACTAACTCGCAAAATGAGTATATCGTGCTACTATGTCACAACCCTATTAGGCTTAAAGCCGAAAAGGTTGCACGTAGAGGTAGTTTGTCATGGTATGCTATTCGTGAGTTGGGTGAATTACGAAAGTCAAAGTTGCACCTGTGACCCATGTAGATGGGGCATCTGGTTTTCAAGCTTTCTAGGAATGCATCGTACATAAAAGCAAAAAAAACTAGATTAGATGTCTTTTTCTTATGTTTCTTATATTAGTTTTAGTGTTTATATCTTTAGTGTGAAATTTTTGCGGATTGTACATAATTAGCGCATGCCAACAGATATGGCGCAGGCTATGTCCTGTGATTCCAGAGAAACTGGCGCACGCCAGAGAAGCTGGCACATGCCAACCTTACAATGAAAGAAGAAATTGGCACACGCCAATAAACTTGGCGTATGCTAGTTTAGGGCAGAACAGTTTATAAAAGTCTCGGGCATGTCCCATTTTTCATAACTTTTTAAATTCTAAAAATTCCTGCCATCCAAAACTTGTAATTTTCACAGGCCCAATCCTCCCAAACCATTTACCTCACTTCCATAACACCCAAAATATGATATACAATGGCGAATGATGTAAGATCTAGCCGGATTCATCGTGAAGATTGAAGAAAGCATGCATGAAACCCTTTGCATTCTCCACCAGGTTCTTCACCCCAAGACATCCGCGACCGCTACAATGCTTCCTTTATAATCTTTCACGATTGGGAGGAAGAAAGGTATCAAAAGTTCTCACAACTCAATGCCCTTGGTCATTTTACAATTGATTGGAATGACATGTAGAAATTAGGGGTTGATAGATAGTTGCAGTCAGCTTTTAGGAAGTTAGGGTGGAGATATTTTGAGACAAGAGAGTTAATGGCTAGGCAAGAGCTTGTTTTAGAGTTCTATTGCACATTGTAGGTTGTGGCTAACAGACGATCATTTACTATACGTGTATTTGATACTAATTATAGTATGAATGAGAGTAAGTTTAATGCACTGTTTATGTTTAGCCTTAAGGCTAGACCAAGTGTTTTAGATTTCACACCCGCTAGTCAGGCCCATCAGGCATGGTAAGAGATTACAGGTTTTAAGAGATATTAGTCGGGGAGGGTGCCCAATATGCTAATTAGAGAACCATATTTAGGTATCCTCCATCGCTTTATGACTCTGACTATTAGTGGTCAATGGGAAGAGTCTAAAGTCTTCCAATATTAGCTCTAAGCCATTGACTACCCATGCCATGATATCCTATTTAGCACTTTTGTGATGGTCATTGACTGCTTTGCTCGATCTATTAGTGATAGGAAACCTAGGTATCTTTACTTAGGTCATATTATTTCATGCATTGCACGTCACCATTTTTCTGAGTAGTTTGTAGCCTTTCGTGGATTCATTTTGGAGTCGATGCCGCTCAACATCAAGAAACTCCATTATAGCAAAATGATCAAGAAGACAATGATTGATGGAGTGGAGGTTATCGAGTACAAGCCATAGGAAGAGAGATGGGAAGTGTAGGACCGCCTTGGGGCACCAGGACGAATGCCAGGACAAGAGAGTCCTAGGCAGGATGCAGAGCAGGCAGGCCCCAGCTATCAGTACCAGTCCCAGCATGGTAATGCAGGGCCGAGTCATCAAGCACCTGACTCGCAGTCAGAGATGCAGTATTTATGTGACCAGTTAGCTATGATGCAAGTACAACTACAGAGTCACAGAGAGCAACTTTATGGTTACGATGTGCAATTGCAAGACTATATAGTTAGCAATGCAACCATGTGGGACTAACAGTATGACTATAATGCTTATATAGAGGCCAAGCTTAGAGCTTAGAGAAAGGAGCAAAGGGCATTCTACGCCGACCAGAGAGCTCACATGGCATGCCAACAGGAGCATTATGAGTAGCAGAGAGCACATGTTGAGTGGATGCGCACCTGGGCATAGAACTTTGGCAATAGCTTCACATTTCCACCACCTCCTCCTGCTTCAGATGATTGATAGGGAGCTCCTATTTCCCTACTTTGTTATTTTTCTTTATTTGTCTTCTTGGTTTGTGTATTTTCATGTATTTGACTCTGTTTTTGAGTTTGTATGTTTGTAACTCATTTAATGTTGTTCTGTGTTTCTACGAAGTGATCCTATTAGGCTTAAAGCCGAAAAATTCACAAGTAGGTAGATTACATGAAATGCCATTAGTGAGTTTGTTGTGTTGCATGTTTATTTGTATTTTTTTGGGTCTACGCATATTTTGTGATTAGGTGTTTATTAGCATCTTAGACAATGTGTCATTCAAGTGTGGGAGAGGGTTCCTTCTATGAATCTTCCTTTTAGGTTGTTTAGTATGTTAGTATATTTTATTTAGGTTTAGACTTGGCATGAATTTTTCTAAAATTTGATCCCCTCAAAAATTTTCAACTTGTGTTAGAATTTTATCATTTTCTTATTTAATAATTTAATTTGAGCGCAAAGCCTAGGAATTGGTAGAAATCTCACACTCTTTTGTTTAGACTAGTGGTTTCACTATGTAGGCTAGACTAGAGGGTTGTTGAGTGCACCTTATGAGTATTTGAGTCGAAGGAAGAGACATCCATCTTAGGATATTAGTTTACTTGGGGAGTGTGCTTATGAATGTTATATTTGTGAGGATGTTTAGATTAGATGAGTGATTAGTTACATTTATGACATGTCCTCGAATTGGGTGGTTTAGCTACCATCCATAAATTTTACCTCACCTTTACTTTAAGCCCCATTACAATCCAATGAAAAGACCCCCTGATCATTAGCAACCATTGCGACTTTTGGATAACGCTGAGTAGAACGTAGGATGCCTTGAGATATATTGACATGTATGCGAGTGATAGGAAGTTGACCATAGAGACTATATGAGTGAAACACTTATCTATCCTTGTGAGGTCAGCCTTCTAGTGTCTTTTACAAAGAGTTAACACTTGCTTAAACAATTGAGTATTTAAGTGCCTACTAGTTCATTGTGCTTTGTGTTTTGGATTGATGAACTAACTTAGATTATGATTTCATTTTGATGCGAGCTAAAGTTTTTGAGGGAAGTTAAGTGTTGATCTATTCATGCCATGTATTTACCTTGTTTTGTGTTTGTTTGTTTGTATTTGATTTTATTTAGGTTGTCCGCATTTTGAGTTTTTGCTTGGGGACAAGCAAAGATTCAAGTGTGGGGGTGTGATGAGTGTCAAAAATACTCATTTGTTATGTCTTTTTAGTAGGTTGTTCTTAGTGTTTTAGGTTGATTTAGTTGCGTTTTAGTTGTCATAATGTTAGATTTTGTTCATTGTGTGTTTTTGCTGAGTTTATTATTTTTCATTGAGTTTGCTTATTTTTAGGAGCTTATTTGAGGAGAAGTGGATGATGATCGAGCAAGCACGCAATACAAATGGCGAAAAGGAAGATACAAAGTTAAGGAATGCAATGCACAATCATGTGGCGGACACCAAGCCTATATGGCACACGCCAAGTAGTTGTTACTTAGACGACCATTTGCACTTGTAGAAGGAAAATGCAAAGGCTGGCGTACGCTAGGTGACTTGGCGTACACCAGACTAGACTGACAGAAGTAAAATAATCTGAGTATTAAACAAACAAAATGCAAGATTTAACAAGGTCGGCTTAGAGTTTTCCGGAAGGAAGGGGACAAGTTATATCAGCTATTTTGTAAATTATCTCATTAGTTAGTTAGTATATAAGGCTTTTTGCCTTTGTTTGTAAGATATAGATATTACATATATTAAATAGTAAATATTTCATTAAGTAGTATTGTTTCTGGTTAAAGAACGTGAACTTGAAGAGGGGGAGCTTGGAGTCTTGATAAGTCTCTATTCCTTTATACTCTTTGTCTATGTTTATGCTTATGATGTTAATTAATAGTATGTGTGAGTAGTTAAATAAGTTTGGTACCTTGTTACCTTTGATGTAGCCACGGTTGTGAGGTGTGTATGTTCATGTTTGTGTTTTTATCAATGTGCATGATACTATTGCTGCTTGATCACCAAGCCTTAGTAGCTAGTCAAAACATGAGACCAAAAGGAGATATAATTGATGGATAGTTTGGTTTGATGATGAGTACTCTTGCTAGGAGAGAAATCTTCTTGATGACCTACTGATTGTCCTTGGAGTGGAGCATATAGATGGTTCTTTGCTAGCTTAGATGGTTGGTGGGGTCGAAAGAACATATCTAACCATTCTAATTCTAGTTTAGGAGTAACTGATGAGTGTCCAAAACACTCATTATTCGTACCCTTTTAGTATATCATTCTTAGTATTTTAGGTTGATTTAGTTGTGTTTTTATTGTGTCTTTATGTTAATTTTATTATTTTTCATTAAGTTTGCTTATTTTTAGGAGGCTATTCGAGAAGTGAAAGATGATTGAGCGCACACGTAAAGCCACGGACAAGAGAGAAGTCACGAAGCCGAGGAATGTAATGCATGGTCTTCTGGCACACGCCAATCCTCTTTGGCGTACGCCATGTAGCTGTTGCTCGAACAACAGATCACTCAGATGACCATTTTCACTCAGAGAAGCAAAATCGCGATGGCTGGCGCACGTTAGACCAGACGGACAGAAGTAAAATAAAGCTGAGTATTGGACAAACAAAATGGTGAAGTGACAAGGGCGGTTTAAACTTTGTGAAGGCAAGGGAACAAGTTTGGCAGGCACTTTTAGGATATTTTTAGGTTGGATAAGTTGTTAGATAAGTTAAATTAGATATTTAGTTTACTATTCCTTTAGTTAGTTAGTATATTAGGTAGTTTTTGTCTTAAAAACCAAGTGTGGCACAATTGTGACCAAAGTGAATTGTGTCCACAAAACCAGATGTAAATATTTACTTTTACTTAGAAAAACGTGGACTTGAAGAGTGGAGCTTTGAATCTTGATAAGTTTCAATCCCTCTCTCTTTTATCTATGTTTATGTTTATTATGTTGAATATAAATATGTTTGAGTAGTTGTATGAGTTTGGTGCCTTGTTACCTTTGGTATAGCCCTTGATAAGAGTTGTGTATGTTCATGTATGTGTTCTTATCAACGTGCTTGATCCTATTGCTTAGACTTGCTTGATCACCAAGCCTTAGTAGCTAGTTAAAACTTGAGACTGAAAGGAGATAGAATTGATGGATAGGTTGATTCGATGATTAGTACTCTTGTTAGGAGAGAAATATCCTTGGTAACCTACTGATTGTCCTTGGAGTGGAGCTTATAGCTGATGCTCAACTTAGTTTAGTTGGTTGGTGGGGTCGAAAGAACATATCCGATCTTCTAAGCTAGGTTAAGTAGCAATTTAGACTCATCGTGCACGAAAGTGTGGTTGAGGTTACCTTCGATTCACTTGGACCACATCACATACACTCAGACCACTCTTTATCTTATGGTTATGTTGTTGGTTTAGGCATCTTGCTCAATATTAGCTTATAAATTGTTAGTATTCTGTTTTATAAACAAACTTTGCTTATGTTAGTTGTTATGATCTTTATTTCCAATCTTTAGAGTTTAAATCACAAGTGTGCAACAACAAACTTCATACTCTGATCCTAGTTAAGTAAGTAAATCTTAGAGTAGGCCTAACAACTCAATCTCTGTGGATCGACAACCTTACTTACTCTTATTTGCAAACTGTTGCAACTCTGCTGCTGAACTAGTGCACGCCACCCTTGTTGGCACGCGCTAGGTGTGTTAGTCCAAACAGTTTTAGCTCGCGCCAGCTGCTGTTGGCATGTGCCAGAGCTTCGGGCTAGTCTAGGGTTGGCGCACGCCACCCATTTCTGGCGCACACCAGTAAGACCAAACAAACGCCAATCATTAATTATTAGGCAAAGTTATGGTAGAAGGTTCATGATGCCATTCGTGCATCTGAGCTGTAGAACAGTAACTTTGGCTACTCTTATGCTAAAGTGAGGATTAGTTGCCTTAGATTCATTCGGACCACATCACATACACTAAAAACCCTCTATATCTTATGGTTATGTTGCTGGTTTAGGTACCTTTCTCACTTTTTGTTATTAAGTTGTTAATATTCTGTTTTATATTCAAAACTATCTAAGTGTTGGTTCTTGTTAGCTTTATATTTAATCTTTAGAGTTTAGATCACAAGTGTTCAACAACAAAACTTCATAATCGGATCCTAGTTAAGTAAGTAATCTTTAGAGTAGGCCTAAAAACTCAATCTCTATAGATCGACAAACCTGTACTACTCATTATTGCAATCTGCTACAATTCTGCTGATAACTTGGCATACGCCAGCTTTTCTTGGTGCACACCAAGTCAGTTTTTTCGAGATCTTTTGGCTCGCACCAGATCAAATTGGCACGTGCCAGAGTTTAAGTTAGTAAAGACTAGGCGTACGCCACCCTTGGTTTGCACACGCCAGGAAGTCTGAACAAATGACGGATCATCTGGTTTTTAGTAGATTTGAAGTAGATCTCTTAATGGAAGCATTAGCAAAATAAGCATGTGGAAGGAAAAGAGGCTCGCGATCATCCATCGGCTCAAATACTCATAAGGTGCACTCAACAACCCTCTAGTCTAGTCTACATAGCGAGACCACTAGTCTAAACAACAGAGTGCGAGGTTTCTACCAATTCCTAGGTTTTGTGCTCAAATTAAATCCCTAACTAAGAGAATGAGAATATTCTAACACAAGTTAAAAATTTTTGAGGGGGTCAAATTTTTTGAAAAATTCATACCAAGTCTAGACCTAAACAAAACAACCTAACATACTAATATGCTAAACAACCTAAAAGGAAGATTCCTAGAAGGAACCCTCTCCTACACTTGAATAACAAAGTGTCCTCAAGGTGTCTAAGATACTTATAAATACCTAATCACAAAAAGAAAATAAAGGTGAGACATTTTTACCTCGATGATCTAGTATGTTAAGAAGCATCAGGGAAATTTAACCCTGAAGAGCTCAATTGGGAACACTTTTGTATTGATGCGATAAATATCGGGTCTAAATTACATGCAAGAGAATACGATCAATCAAGTAATATAATGGTAACTAAGATCGTCTCCATAGGGACAGATGAATCAATTCTCTAAATACTGGATTATGAATTTCCAACTCCTAATCTAAGCGGTCTAAATTGAATGATTGATTGATAATTAAAATTATGAGTCGTTACACGAACCTAGGGTTGTCAATCCCAATCTCGAATAACGATTAACTAAACTAGCAAACAGTTGGATGCAATCTATGCTAGAATTAAGGTCGTCAATCTTAATCCCAACAAACAACACAAATCCCTCAACCAATGATTAATCAAGCAACTGAATGAAAAGACAATTCTTGATTACAAAGTATGAAAATACCGCATTGATTGAAGACTTGAGTTGTTGATCACGATCCTTGAAAGTAAGAATGATTGTATTGAAAATAAATGTGAAATTAAAATGAACCTTGTGCTAAAGCCGTCAAGAGTTACCTATAAACTAGGTTTTTATACTTTCTATAGTTCTTAAGAAAAGCAAACCTAAAATGGGAAAAGTCCTACTAAACTAAACCGGCTGAAAAAGTCTTCCATGGCTTGACCAGCTAAAGCTGTTTAAACCTAGCGAATGCTAGATTACAATCTATCAACTCACCAATGAACGCTGGTCATTGTCCGCTAGCAAATGCTGGCCAAACCTTGCGATCGCTGGGCCTTCAGCACACCTCCTTTTCTTGCCTCCGCTTCCTCGTCCATGCTATCCGCTCTTACCCCCCACTTCATCATCTTCATCTCCACCATCCGCGCACTTACAAAAACACCCAAACTTCAACAGATATCCTGCTCCTTGACAGAAGACAAAACACAACAAAATACATAATGACATATGATAAAGTCTACCTAAAATGCAAATAACACATAATAAAATATACAGATTTGTGTGTACGTTTACACGCATATCACACCCCCACACTTATTTCCTTGCTTGTCCCCAAGCAAGATGCATCAGAACTACTGTCTTCACAGCTCCTCCAAACTCGAAACAAATCATAATATGCTTCATCCTATCGCTATTAGTCATTGCACTCAAATGCCAAGAATAGTGATCATGTAAACACAACACCCTCAGCAGTTTAGCCTGACTTTCACACTATGCAGACCATACACGAGAGCTGACCACTCAGTAGGTAGAATAAATTTACGCTCACATATCTTAGGTAGTCAACTACCTATCACTCGCAAATATGCTCGGGGTCTAAGAATATTATACTTCACACTTGACACTCTCTTAAGTAATATATGGTTCGTAATAAAGAGGGACTTTGTATAGGGTTGTAATGTGGCTTTGGGTGCGGGGAGGATAAATCATTGGGTAATGGCTAGACCACCAATCCGAGGGTTATATCAAAAATCTAACTCTCGACTATACTAGGCAACTCACCTTATAACGACTAAGCACTCAACCCAATGTACCTATGTCCTAGAGGCCATTCACTCGGGATAAGTCACTTACTTTTCGGTGTGCCTTTTTCTTTCTTTTGCTTTCTTTCTTTTGACAAGATAAAAATTTTCTTTCTCTTTTTGCTTTTGTGCACAAAATTTTTTTTTCTTTTGTTTTCTTTTACACACACTTGCACATACATTAGTGACTTATCCCAGCTTTTGAATATTGACCTCAATCTACCCTTTTTTTATTTTAATACATGCGCAATACCCCCCATCTATGCTACTAAATGCACCTTTACAAAAGTGTCCCCCAAAATATGTTCTACTCCCTTGGGCTAAACAGTTAATGATTGGTGGAGGTTAGATATTGGCTTATATTGGTGTGCAAATAGTAACACAATAAACAAGCTTAGGCTCAATAGGGTTATGCAATGGATAAGATTGGGTTTTTATCTCTAAGGCTCAACGCTCAACATCAAAATGACCCCCGATATCTAACTCACCCCGCACTACTAAATCATGCCAAGTGCTAGTATACTACTCTCATCATCTAATGCATAAATTCCTTCAATAAAAATAGAGATAGTTGTCTCATCCTTTGGTATAAATTCCTCACAAGATCGCTCATCAAGCTCTCACGCATGGTCTACCTAGTGCGACTATCAACCTAAATAGTCGAGGGTGTAGTCCTTACACAATCCTACTATAGATAGTTCAAGTTTGAATTTTGACTAAGCAATGAGATTTGGCTGCCATTCTAAGTTCACAAGTTTGGAGGGGAGTTCATTAGTTGCAAAAGACTCAAACACTTTAACCAAAAGCATGCGCCATATGCATAACAGACTCGATCACATGCGTATGTCAACAAAAAGAACGATAAAACAAAACAAAACACCACAGACTAACTAAAACAAATCAAAAAATCACACACATGATAAGTGCATCCCCACACTTAGAGAACACATTGTCCTCAATGTGTAAGGGTGAACACCAAACAAGCAAAACCACAACATAAGGAAAAAGAAAAAAAGTAGACAGGATAGAGAAAGTCTAGGATCACTAGTGAGGCGGAGGAGGAGAGCCAAACTACTAGTGGAGCCAAGCCTAGTTAGCTACATCAGAGGCATCGTAGGTAGCAAGTCGATTGCGAAGGTCTTCTTGGTCAGCATGGTATTTCTCACAGTGCTTAACTTGCTTATTGGCGAAGGTTTTGACTTGGACCCTAAAGTCATCAATGTAGTCCATCAAGGTGTCCACTTGGATTTCCAAGTGGCCAATGTGCTTGGATAGGTCGTGAGGTCTTCTTGGTGCTCCAGTATTGGGATATGATCATCCGTGCAAAGTCAGTCTTGAACGGCCTTGCAGTCTTCCCACCTATTGACTGCATAGGAGGTGACATCGTGCTTGTCAATCTTGGAGACCAAATATGAAGTCACTAATTGGTCACGATCGATCATGCCTCCTGAGACTTTCTTGATAGAAGCATCATGACTTGGAAGAAACTCAACTACCAAAGTCGTGATAAGAGTGCCAAGGCTAAGATTTTGGGGTTTCTTTAATTGAACCATACGTGATATGACATTATAGACTAATGCAAATATACTGAATAGCTTCTTATTTTGAATGCAATATAGTGCATACAGTTGACTCCTTGTGACCTGACCATCTTGATGTTGACTGCTAAATGCATGACTCATAAAGCGATATAAAATGCTAAAAGGCAAATCCTTAATAAGGATGGCCGGGGACTGTGCCTTAAAATAAGGGAAACCAGATAGGCCTTACCAGGCACTGTGAACAGCATCCTCAGAATTAAAGTTTAATTCCTTATCCCCTTCCGTGAGGCTAGTACTTGAATGAGTAAGGCATTGACTACGGTGATAAGTTTACCATAAAGAGATGCTATGAAATGGGAGTAATCAGGTTCAATAATGACCATGCAATAAAATTCTAACACAACCTGGGGGTTAATGTCGATAGCTAAATCAGTAATAAGCATCCACCTAATGAACTCTAGTGCCTCGCGCAACTCATGCTCAATGCCAAACATTCGCATGCAATCCCAATCAATTATCTAGTGACAAAAAACAGAGCAAGATTTAAACTTGGCGTACCTGTTCCCTTTAGACCGAGTGATTTGCTTTTCGCAACTCAAGGTAAAACTAGATATTCTATCGTAATTCTGCTTGATAATGGATGACTGGTCATTTCTCAGATATTTCTGGCGTGCGCCATATCTGGGTGGTGTGCACCAACTTTTACCAAAATCGACCTCTGGCACACGCCAAACACACCTGGCGCATGCCAATTGTGGCTGGCGTGTGCGAAGTTGACAGCAGCAGAGTTGCAACAAATTTGCAATAAGAGTAAGTAGGGTTGTCAATCCACAGAGATTGAGGTGTTAGGCCTACTCTAAGGTTTACATACTTACTAGGATCAGATTTATGAAGTTTGTAGTTGAACTTAAGTCATTTAAATTCTTAAACACCAAGCATCAAGAGCATAAGAACAAGCACATAGATAGTTTATAACACAAAATAGATTATCAACAACTAAAAAGCTAAAAGCGAGCTACATACCTTAAACTAGCAACATAACCATAAGATAAGAGGGGTCTGAGCGTATGTGATGTGGTTCAAGTGAATCAAAGGCAACATCAACCACACTTTCATGCAAGATAAGTCTAAATTGTTATTTAACCAAGCTTAGAAGGTTAGATATGTTCTTTCGACCCCACCAACCAACTAAACTAAGTTAAATACCAACTATAAGCTCCACTCCAAGAACAATCAGTAGGTTACCAAGAAGATTTCTCTACTAGCAAGAGTACTAATCATCAAATCAACCTATCCATCAATTCTATCTCCTTTCGGTCTCAAGTTTTGACTAGCTACTAAGGCTTGATGGTCAAGCAAGTCTAAGTAATATGATCAAGCACATCAATAAGAACACATACATAAACATACATAACTCTCATCAGTGGCTACATCTAAGGCATTAAGGCACAAAACTCAAACAACTACTCACACATATTTATATAAACACAAACCATTAATCAAGACAAATAGTAAGAGGGAGGGAGACTTATCAAGACTCCAATCTCCATCTCTTCAAGTTCACATTCTTGTACCAAGAACCAACTTTTACTTCTATGTTTTTGTCCAAAGTTCTTCTCTCTCATAGTTTACAAAGCAAAACTAGCATATATACTAAGCAACTAACAGAATAGTAAACTAAATATCTAATCTAACTTATCTAAAAAATTGTCTAAGCTAAAAATATCTCTAAAGTGCCTGCCAACATTGTCCCATTGCCTTCACAAAGCCTAAGCCATCTTAGTCACTTCTTTAATTTTGTTTGGCCAACACTCAGCTTTATTTTACTTCTGTCTGTCTAGTCTGGCGTACGCCATATGTACCTGGCATGCGCCAGTCTTGCGATTTTGCTTCTTTGAGTGAAAATGGTCGTCTGAGTGATCTATCATTTGGATAACAGTTACTTGGCGTGCTCCATATATGCTAGTGTGTGCCAGAAGACCATGCAATTCGTTCCTTGGCCTCATGACTTCCCTCTCATCCTTGGCTTCACGTGTGCGCTCGATCATCCTCCACTTCTCTTTGAATATGCTCCTAAAAATAAACAAACTTAATGAAAAATGATAAACTCAATATAAACACACAATGAATGAAAACTATCACTAAGACAACTAAAACATAATTAAATCAACCTAAAATACTTAGAACGATATACGAAAAGGGTACAAATAATGAGTATTTTTGACATTCATCACACCCCCACACTTAAATCTTTGCTTGTCCCCAAGCAAAAACTCAAAATGCAGACAACCTAAACCAAAATCAAATACAAACAAACAAACACAAAACAAGGTAAAGACATAGCATGAATCGATCTACACTTAACTTCCCTAAAAAATATCAGCTCTTATCAAAATAAAATCATAAACTAAGTTAGTTCATCAATCCAAAACACAAAGCAGAACAAACTAGTAGGCATCTCAACACTCAATTGTTTAAATAGGTGTTAACTCTATGTAAAAGACACTAGAAGGTTGACCTCATGAGGATAGACAAGTGTTTCACTCATATAATCTGTATGGTCAATTTTCTATCACTCGCATACATGTCAATGTACTCAAAGCATCCTATATCCTACTCAGCGTTATCTAAAAGTCACAATAGTTACTAATGATCAGGGGGTCTTTTAATTGGTTGTAATGGGGCTTAAGGTTAAGATGAGGTATAATATGTGGATAGTGGCTAAACCACCCAATCCGAGGACATATCACAAATGTAACTAATCACTCGTCCAATCTAAACATCCTCACATATGTAATAAAAACAAATACACTCCCCAAATATCTCAATGAACTAAGACCAAGAAGCACGAGTTTCTCCTAAAAACATGCCTTATTGAACTTCACATTCTTTTTTTTTCTTCTTTTTCTTTTTCTTTTTCTCTCTTTTTTTCTTTTTTTCTATATGTAACATTCACAAACTAAAACAACTATACATGCTTAGCACATTCTATGTAAAAACTCGACTTCTAACATGTCCATAATACAAATCCCAACAAAAATAAACCAAATGAAACCCAAGCTACCAACTAAATCCAATACACATTTAAACCTATAAGTCCTTGAATCGGATGATCAAAGGTAAGGAAGATGGATGATATACGGTTTATAGTCAGCTTCCTAATCTACAATCAAGAAAAAGGCTAGGCTATAATGGTTTAAACAATGGATATAATAGGGATTTTGTCTCTAAAGCTCTAGGCTCAATGTCAAAAAATGCCCCCATCTTCTTACTAACTCCCACGCAACCTAGACTACGATAAATACTAGTAGAATACCTCGATCAACTGACTAAGTATGCACCTCATGAAAAATATAGAGACGGATGTCTCTTCCTTTGGCTCAAATACTCACCTGGTACACTCGTCAACCCTCTAGTCTAGTCTACATAGTGAAACCACTAATCTAAATAACAGAGTGCGAGATTTCTACCCAATTCCTAGGCTTTATGCTCGAATTAAATTTCTAACTAAGAAAATGATAAAATTCTAATACAAGTTGAAAATTTTTGAGGGGGATCAAATTTTTGAAAAATTCATGCCAAGTCTAAACCTAAACAAAACAACCTAACATGCTGACATACTAAATGACCTAAAAGAAAGATTCCGAGAAGGAACCCTCCCCCACACTTAAATGACACATTGTCCTCAAGGTGTCTAAGATACTAATAAGCACCTAATCTAAAAGAAAAACAAAGGTGAGATAGTTTTATCTCGATGTCCTAGTATGTTAAAAAGCATCAAGGAGATCGAACCCTGAAGAGCTCAAAATGGGAACACTTCTGTACCAAGTCACCAAAGATATGAAAAACCAATCTCAAAATAAACATACATAAATAAACATGCAATAGAATAACTCACTAATGACTTGTTATGTAGACTACCTTCTTGTGACCTTTTTAGCTTTAAGCCTAATAGGATCACCATCTAGTAGCATGACGAGTGTCAAAAACACTCATTATTCATACCCTTTGCGTATATTGTTCTTTGTATTTTAGGTTGATTTAGTTATGTTTTAGTTGTCTTAGTGATAATTTTTGTTCATTATGTGTTTATATTGAGTTTAACATTTTTCATTAAGTTTGTTTATTTTTAGGAGCATATTCGAGGAGAAGTGGAGGATGATCGAGTGCACTTACGAAGCCAAGGACAATAGGGAAGTCAAGAAGCCAAGTAACGAATTGCACAGTCTTCTGGCGCATGCCATGTATGCTTGGCGCTTGCCAGGTAACCGTTATCCGAACGACAGATCACTCAGACGACTATTTTCACTTAGAGAAGAAAAATCACGATGGCTGGCATATGCTAGGTGAATATGGCGCACGCCAGACCAGACGAACATAAGTAAAATAAAACTGAGTGTTAGACAAACAAATTGAAGAAGTGACTAAGGCATCTTAGACTTTGTGAAGGCAAAGGTACAATATTGGCAGGCACTTTAGAGATATTTTTAGGTTAGACAATTTGTTAGATAAGTTAGATTAGATATTTAGTTTACTATTCCATTAGTTGCTTAGTAAATATGCTTGTTTTGCTTTGTAAACTAAAAACAAGGAGAGAAGAACTTTGGACAAAAATACATAAGTAAAGTAGGTTCTTGGTACAAGAATGTGGACTTGAAGAGGGGGAGCTTGGAGTCTTGATAAGTCTCCCTCCCTTTTACTCTTTGTCTTTGATTAATGCTTTGTGTTTATGTAAATATGTGTGAGTATTTGTTTGAGTTTTATGCCTTTAAGCCTTTGATGTAGCCACTGATGAGAGTTGTGTATGTTCATGTATGTGTTCTTATCAACGTGCTTGATCCTATTGCTTAGACTTGCTTGATCACCAAGCCTTAGTAGCTAGTCAAAACTTGAGACCGAAAGGAGATAGAATTGATGGATAGGTTGATTTGATGATTAGTACTCTTGCTAGGAGAGAAATCTCCTTGGTAGCCTACTGATTGTTCTTGGAGTGGAGCTTATAGTTGGTATTTAACTTAGTTTAGTTGGTTGGTGGGGTCAAAAGAACATATCTAGCCTTCTAAGCTTGGTTAAATAACAATTTAGACTCATCTTACATGAAAGTGTGGTTGAAGTTGCCTTTGATTCACTCAAACCACATCACATACACTCAGACCCCTCTTTATCTTATGGTTATGTTGCTGGTTTAAGGCACTTAGCTCGCTTTTAGCTTTTTAGTTGTTGATAATCTGTCTTATATTATAAACTATCTATGTACTTGTTCTTATGCTCTTGATGCTTGATGTTTAAGACTTTAGATCACTTAAGTTCAACTACAAAATTCATAGTTTGATCCTAGTTAGTATGTAAACCTTAGAGTAGGCCTAACACCTCAATCTCTGTGGATCGACAACCTTACTTACTCTTATTACAAATTCGCTGCAACTCTGCTATTAAACTGGTGCACGCCACCCTAGTTGGCGCATGTCAGGTTTGTTAGTTTGTGAGCTTTTGGTTACACTAGGTGATGATTGGCGTGTGCCAGAGCTTCGAGCTGGTCTAAGGGTGGTGCACGCCACCAATTTCTGGCACATGCTAGGAAGGCTTTATCAATGACTGATCATCCATTATTAAGCTGAATTATAATAGCAATTTTACCTAGAGTTGCAGACCGTAAGATCATCGCAAATCGTCATTGCATAACACAATCATTAAATGAGTCACAAACACACAAAACTCAAAAATAGAGTTAAAATACAAGAAAATAAACAAACAAAGAAAACAAATAAAGAAGGATACAAAAGTAAAGAAATAGTAGCTCCCTGTCAATCATCAGAAGTTGGAGGAGGTGGTGGTGGGAAAATGAAACCATTGCCGAAGTTCTCTACCCAAGTGTGTATCCACTCAGCATGCGCTCACAACTGCTCATAATGCTCCCTCTAGAATGCCATGTGAGCTCTCTGATTGGTATAGAATGCCCTCTGCTTCTCTCTCTGAGCTCTAAGCTCAGCCTCCATGCAAGCATTGTAGTCGTATTGGCAGTCCTATCTAGCTGCATTACTAACTGCATAGTTCTGCAGTTGTATGTCGTAGCCATGAAGCTGCTCTCCGTGACCATGTAGCTACACCTACATTGCAGCCAACTAGTCACGTAAAAAGTCTATTTCTACCTACGAATCAGGCACCTGATAACTTAGCCCTGCATTGTCATGCTGGGCCTAAAACTGATGGCTCGGGCCTGCCTGCTTCTGTTGCTCTTGCTACTCCTCTCTCTGTGCTGGCACCCTACCTGGTGCCCTAAGACGTAACTGGACTATCTGTCTCTCCTCCCAAGGCTTGTTCTCGATGACTTTCTCTTTATTGATCATCGTCTTCTTGATTAGCTTGCTCATGTGGAGCTTCTCGATGCCAAGCGGTACTAGCTCCAAAATCATTCCATAAAAATCTGCAAACTGCCTCAAAAAATGGTGATATGCAATGCGAGAAACAATATGACCTAAGTATAGATACCTAGGTTCCCTATCGCTAATGGATCTAGCAAAGCAGTCGATGATCATAGCAAAGGTGCTAAAAGGAACATCATGGCGTAGGCAATATATGACATACAGCTAAGATCGGAAGATTTTAGACTCTTTCCATTGACCACTAATGGCCAGAGTCATAAAGCAATAGAGAATGCCTAGATATGGTTCTCTAATCAGTGCATTAGGCACCCTCCTCGACTCGTATCTCTCGAATCTTGTGATCTCAATTTTCCCCTCTTTATTTATTTTCCAGAGGAAAAGAATCTTTTATAAAGTGTGAGCAACCTTTAAAGGAAGGAACTTTAATGTAGATATTGAGGTCACGAGAGATGGAACTGCTGGAGGGGAGCTCAGGTCTAATGTAGAAAGAAAATGGGACAACCGACAAGAAATAAAAATTAGAAGGCCTCCTTCCTTATAGAGTCTTATCATTTAGAGTATTTTGACTAGAAATTCTTGTCGACCCCTTTATAAATCTCCACTACTTCTCTTCCCCTTATCTTTTCTCTATTAGCCCTTTACGATAATTCACTCTTTTTACTTAGTTACTTTTGACTATCTCCTCAAACATTTGGGCTAGTTGGCCCTGACTCATCTTCATCCCTCTTTTTTGGTTGGGATGGGCTAGTGGTTATAACGTGACAGAGTTTCTAGGTGATGATTTTTTGGTGGCATCCATGTTACTTTTGAGAGGGTTAGGGCCAGCCATACTAGGAATATCTAGAATCTTCTTAGGATTTCATATGGAGTGTTCCGTAATGGCAATAACATATCTTAGTGGTGATAACATCCCTCTAACTTCATTCTTTGAATCTGGTGCCCAATGTGCCCAATGTTTTCGTGCCTTAAAAGCTCTAAGAAGGACTCCCATTTTGATTTGGTGAGTATTCTGTAAGAAGTGGATAGAGATTTCTTAATTTATGAATTCAATGACAAACAGATTGGCAATTGTCACATTCTTGATGATTTCTTTAGATTTTACAAAAGGAAGAAGTTAATAGACCCGAAGTTACATGCTAGACCTAAGATTTTAAAACTGATATGGCTCCTCCTAGCTATCTTTTGCTTTGTCCTTTGGCAATAATAAACTTGACCCCTCTGATTTCCTCTATTACTTTCTTCCCTTTTGTCCGTAGTTCTCTAGATGCAGACTAGCTGAGCCTTTGTTTAGTAATTAAGATGAAGATATAGCCAAAACCTTTTAAAAACTCGTTGGCTTTGGCTTGTATCCTCAGGTGATTGGTGGACTCTTTATTCTGGTTTCTACTACTAATGAAAATGACTTGATTTTTTGGAAAGGTAAGTTAAAAGTGAGTTTGAAGTTTGAACTATTGGATGACTAGAAGGGAATTGGATTGTCACTCAAACGCTTTATGTGGATCTTTTGTTATTGTATTCCTTTGAATTTCAGGAATTGGGACTTGCTTGAAATATTCCTAAAAAGGTGGGCTATCTTGTCCATTACAAAGTTTGGATGACTTGGCCTCTCTAAATAATATGAATTTCCTCTTCTCGATCAGGATCCCTTAATTCATTGATCCTTTGTGGAAATTCACTCTTAAGGAGGCCTTGTCTATATTCGTCTAAGGTAAGCAAGTATTATACCCTAACAAGAACTTTGATTTCTAGTATCAATTATAACTTTTCAGGTTTTTGCTAATCCTGAGGAGGTTTACGGCTGGCTCACTAAGGGGAAATATAAATTATTCTCTCATTGCAATGCCCTTGAAGGGCCTTACTTGGCCTCTTGATTTTATGATTCTCTTTCTAGTGATTCAAACAAAAGTTATCCTTGCCTCTTAAGGAAAATTGTGAGGTGATTCCTACCTCATTTTCTATTATTTTATCAACTATTACTTATTTAGAGGCTTGAAGTAAATCTAATAATCTCGTAGTTGCTCTCAAATCACTCTAAAATCTTATTGATATGACTGAGTAAGATTGGTTATGAGTCCTATTTCTATTACTTGGGGGAGTAAGACATTTGAAAGGTCTCAAATATAATTTATTTTGACAACTAAGTAAACTCTTCTAGTTCTTAGAGTGGAGGCTTAGTCTTAATCAGAAAATAATATATAGCTCAATGCTCAAATATATAGCTCAATGCTCCTCAATAAAAAAAGAAATTAGGATCATAGTTCATGAAAATAATATTGAAATGATGTCGCTGCAAGAAACTAAGATTGTGTCACCTTCTTAATGTAAGATAAAATAGTTCTAGCAAAACAAAGACTTTGGTGAGGCTTTCTCCTTTATTGAGAATGTGGGTGACATTTTTATAGTTTAGAGTTTCTCCTTTTTTGATCTGATGGACTGCCAAAAATCAAACAACTGGTTATGTACTATCGATAGGTGGATGGGTTTAAATAGTACTTACTATGTATTCAATCACTATGCTCATATTCTAAGAGTTGAGCAACCCACCTTATGGCTGGAACTAGTGGAACTTAAACACGAGATATCTTCTCATATTAAAGCCATGGGTGGTGATTTTAATATTACAATTAACAATTATGAATATAACAAGGGACAAGTTGCTTTCAACCATGGCTTTTCTCTATTCTACAATTTTATTATTGATATAAAGTTAAGTGTCTCTTAATGCTAGAGCGTAGGTCCACCTAAAGTATATTGAGGCCCTCTAGCTGATTGGACAAATTATTAGTATCTCCCTCATGACCCAACAACTTCTTTACTTTGTCTCAATATGGTCTTCCTCGAACCATCTCTAATCATAATCATAAAAATTTCATAACTACGTACCTAACTTATTTAGATCTATAAATTACTATCGGGTTAATTACCCTCATGTCCCTGTACTATTGACAATTTTGTAATAGGGTCCCTGTGTAATTTGAATAAGATATAAGACCCTTATCTTTTAACAAAATATTGATATTAGGTCCTTGGCTGAACTCTTGCTGACATCGTCAATTTTTTTTGTTTTTTTGTCATGAAAATGACTAAAATACCCTTAGACAAAAAATAAAAAAAATAACCCTTCCAATGAACCTTTGCATTGAACCCCACGACCATCGCAACAAACACGGAGCTACTCCGGGCATTGGTCTCGGCTCCAACTGCCCCTTGTTCTTCCCGTAGGCCCTACTTCTGCCCTGCCCTAAGCTTTTGTTTTGGGTGCCCCGCCTCCTTGCCTCTCCCTCCCCTTTTCCGGAGGGTCAACTGCCGCTTGGGTCGCTTCCCATTCCGTCCATGTCACGGTTGACTCTTCAGGTTACTTACACTCTTCTCCTCTGTTTCATCCCATTGCCTTGTTATATATATATATATTTTTTTTTTTATCTCCGCTGTTTGTTTAATTCAATTTTAATAATGGTGAATTAATTTTAGCTGTGGAAGAAGTGGTTGGGAAGATGGGGAGAAGATACCTAGGATATAATGGAACTTAGAAGGGATTCACTATTTCGATGGCAGAGATTTGACCGTACAATATCTTCTGATCCTGGATGCTCTCAACTTCTGCTTCTGGCCCGGTGGGTCCCACACCCCTAACCCCTAAGAAGTGATTGTTTTTTTTTCTTTCTCTCTATTGGTTTGTTTTTTCGTGGAAAGATTCTTTTGCTTACAGTTTTGTCCTTAATCGAAATTGCAGACAAGGAATTGAATTACGATAATTTGGCCACGGGGCTCAAGGAAGAATATGGAGAAGGAGATAGGGAGGAGACAGACATCAGCGAGGGTTCAGCCAGGGAGGAGAGAGGGTGATTTTTTTTATTTTTGGTCTAAGGATATTTTGGTCAATTTAATGACAAAAAATAAAAAAAATTGATGATGTCAGCGAGGGTTCAACCAGGGACCTAATATCAATATTTCATTAAAAGACAGTGATCTTATATCTTATTCAAATTACACAGGGACCCTATTACAAAATCGTTAATAGTACATGGACTTGAGGGTAATTAACCTATTACTATTGCAAAGATTAGAACTTTATTCTTAAATTACAAAATTGTAGGTCAAATTAGATAGCCAGACTTTTGGGCCAAACAAAATAATTTTTAAATTGAAGGTACTAAATGGTCTTTTTAAAGAATGGAAAAGGGGTGAGCTTGACAATGATTTTGACAATTTGGCTCATTTGAAGAATAAGCTAAATTCTCTTGATTTATATGATAATGCAAATTTACTTGATGATAAGGGTCAAGCACGTAGGAGAGGGTTGGCCACGCAGCTCTTGACCAAACATAAAAAATATATTCTTTATTAGATTAAATGAGATCTTTTGAGGAATAAGAATAATCTTAGATTAAAAGATATCTTTTGAGGAATAAGAACACAAAGTATTTCCATGCTATAGTCTCTTATAGATCATATTTAAATCATATCGAGAGTCTTACTAATGATGGAAGGACTGCTAATAAGGTTAACAAAGTGAATGAGGCAATCTTTAACCATTTTTGTTCACTATTTACGAAGGTGGAGTGGAACACCCCTCCCTTGATCCCTTACTTATTGACCTCATTCATGTCTTGGATCATGACTATTTTGGAAGTAAATCCTACTTTTGAAGAGGTTAAGTTGGTTATTTGGGATTATACTAGCGATAAGGCTCTAGGCCATGATGGGTATAATATGGTTTTTTGCAAGGGAGCATCGGATGTGATTCATGGGGATCTGATGACTTTCGTGCTCTATTTCATCAAGATGGTCTTTCTTTATTCTCAAGTCATGTCTTCTTTCTTGTCTTTAATCCCAAACATGCAAGGAAGTTGATGAGTGTGAAATACACTCATTATTCGTGTCATTTTAATAGATTGTTCTTAGTGTTTTAGGTTGATTTATTTGCATTTTAGCTGTCATAGTATTAGTTTTCATTTATTGTGTGTTTTTGTAGAGTTTATCATTTTTTATTGAGTTTGCTTGTTTTTAGGAGCCTATTTTGGGATAAGTGGAGGACGATCGAGCGAACACGTGAAGGCAAGAATGAGAGGGAAATCACGAAGCCTAGGAGTGCAAATCATGGGCAACTAGCACACGCCAGGGGACATGGTGCATGCCAAGGAGACGTTAATCAAACAACCATGCACGCAAACGACCATTCGCATTCGGAGAAGGAGAAAATGCAAAGGCTGGCGCAAGCCAAGTGAAGCTGGCATACGCTAGTGCAGACTGATAGAAACAAAAAGAATCTGAGTATTGGACAAACAAAATGGAAAATAACTTAATACGGTTTATGGCTTTTATGAAGGAAGGGGAACAAAATGGCTGACTTTCTAGATATTTTGTGTAGATATTTATCTTAGAATAAGTTAGTTTTTATATTTTGTTAACTATTTGACTATAAAGCTTAGTATATAGGCTATTTTCCTTTCTAAGTGTAAATAGTATAAGAGAGAGGTAAAAATTAGACAAGAAACAAAACACTCTCCTCTGTCTTTGACGTGGATGTGAAGACAAGAAAGCTTGAAGAACTTGGCTAAGCTTTCTTGCCTTTACTCTTTTCATATGTTAATAAAGATGTATGTTGTTTATATAAGCATGTGTGAGTAGTTAAATGTGAGTTTGGTGCTTTGTTACCTTACATGAGCCACGATTTTGTGGGATGAATATGCTTAGGATTGTGTTCTTATTAACGTGCTTCATACCATGCTTAGACTTGCTTGATCACCAAGCCTTAATAGCTAGTCAAAACTTGAGAATGAAAAGGTATGGAATTGACAGATTGGTTAGTTTGATGATGAGTAGCCTTGTGAAAAAGAACCCTTCCTTGGAGACCTACTTGTTGTCCTTTGAGTGAAACTTATAATTGGTGCTTAGCTAGTTTAGATGATTGGTGGGGTCGAAAGAATATATCTAGCCTTCTAAGTCTAGTTAAATAGCAATTTAGACTCATTGTGTACGAAAGTATGGTTGATGTTGCCTTAGAACCACTCAGACCATATCACATACATAAATAATCCCCTGAATCTTATGGTTATGTTGCTGGTTTAGGTACCTTACTCATTTTAGTAGCCTAAGTTGTTATTCATAGTAAATAAATAACTAGTAAACCAATAGCTTAAGTCTGTGATCATTATATTTATGTTTTAGAGTTTAGATCACGAGTGTTCAACAAACTAAATTTCATAATATAATCCTAGACAAGTAAGTAAACCTAAGAGTAAGTTTATAACCTCAATCTCTGTGGTACGACAACCCCTACTTACTCATTGTTACAATTTGCTGCAATTTTGCAGATAAATTGGCGCACGCCAGCCCTATTGGTGTATACCAGGTTTGTTCGTCCGAGAGCCTTTGGCTCGTGCCTGGTATAGTTAGCGTGTGCCTGAGCTTTGGATTGGTCGAAGGTTGGCGCATGCCAACTTTGTTCGGCGTACGCCAAATAGACCAAATGAACAACGGATCGTCTGGTGTTAAGTAGAATTAAGGTAGAATAGGTAGCGAATCTTTCCAGGCGGATTGGCGCCACTCTCAATTTAGTTTATGAACTTGGATCAATTGGCGCCGTTGTCGGAGATTGAGATATAGACTCTCAATTTGGTTTACAAACTTGGATTATGATATTTTTGTTTATTTTTTATTTTTACTTTTTAACCAAGTAACTTATCTTGCTTGATAAGTTACATGCATGCCCTTAACTCGTTCCACCAATAATTCTCTTTTGGAATTTGAAGTGGACATAGCATGGTTAGAAAGGTCATTGCGGAAGGAGAGACGAGAGAAAGAAAGAATGGACCAAATGCAAGAAGGTCAAGGGGACAGAGTTCCTGGTCCTCGACCTTCTCTAATGGATCATAGAAGACCAACATATGAAGGAGCTTTAACCAAAATCCAACGGCCAGCTATTGAAGCCAATCACTTTAAAATTAAGCTAGCCGTGATTTATATGCTTCAAGTATCGGGTCAGTTCTATGGATTGCCTAATGAAGACCCCAATGAACATCTCGAGATCATGGAATTAGCTGATAACTTTAAGCATCCTGGAGCATCTGATGATGCTATAAAGATTAGAATGTTTCTATATACGTTAAGGGACAATGCTAAACTTTGGTATAAGCAACTTAAAGGTACTCCAATAACCACATGAGAGCAATTGGCAAATGCTTTTCTTGACAAATATTTCCCATACTCAAAGACTAACAAGCTCGTTAAGGAGATCACCAACTTCAAACAATACGAAGGAGAGTCTTTGAGTGAAACTTGGGAGACATTTAAGGATTTGCAATAAAAATGCCCGCACCATGGTTTGTCTGAGGAATCTCTGCTTAAGACTTTTTATTTCAGCCTATCACCAACAATAATGGGAACTTTTGATTTTGCTTCCAATGGAAATTTCTTGAGAAAGGAAAGGGGTGAAGCCCACCATATTCTGGAAGAGCTGGCAGCAACAAACATGATAATCACTAATGAGAGAAAAAATAACCAATCGGAGAGTTAATGGAGGTAAATGAGCAAAGCGAGAGAAGAGGAATGATTGAACTTGATGCTTCCTCGTCTTTTCAAGCACAATTAGATTTAATAGCAAAACAATTGTGTGATTTAACCCTAAACAAAGTTGATTCTATTATTGTACAATAGCATTGCAAAGCCTATGGCAATATTGGCCACGAGAAGCATCAATGTGCCATGATGAACCAACCTACAGAGTAGGTCAATTTTGTTAGTAGTCAAGGACAAGGAGGAAACTGAATAGGAAATAACCCATATTCCTCTACATACAATCCTGGATGGAGAAATTACCCTAACTTCTCACGGAAAGAAAAAAACAATGATGACAGTATGGTAATTATTCCAGATAAAGGATTGCCTTTACGTATCCCACAACAAGGACTACCACCTGGTTTTCAATCACGTGAATTTTTTGGAGAAAGAATGGTAGCCTTTGAGGAGAGATTTGACAAGGTGGAGAAGTTCATCCAACAAACTGGAGAATCATCTAGCAACCAAAGTCAAATTTTGAAGGCATTAGCGGCCCAAGAAGTAAGGCAGAACAATTTGAAACAATTTCTAAAAGGGCAAGCGACTGCCATGCACAACATGGAAGTATAACTTGGGGAAATTCCAAAGACAAATGCCTAGAGAGCATCTGGCTCTCTCCCAAGTTCTATTGAGGCAAATCCTCAAAGCTAAGTAAATGCAATCTCCTTGAGAAGTGGCAAGGAATTAGCTTTTCAAGCAATCAAAGAGAAGGCTAAGGAGATTGATGTGGAAAATCTAAACAAAGATAAGGAGGAAGAAGTTCTAAAAGATAAGGTCCAGCAAGAAGAAGTTGCGGAGGAAGATGAAGTGTATGTACTACCACCACCAATGGTCCCCATTCTACCTTATCCTCAAAGGGTAAAGAGAAAGTTGGGGATGGATGATAAATTTCTCTGTTTCATGGAGAAAACGAAGAATGTTCAAATAAGTAAAGTACTGGTAGGAGCTCAACTCAGTTATATAACCACAGAGAAGGAGATGCTTGCAGTTGTTTATGCATGTGACAAATTCAGGCCATACTTGCTTGGTTCAAAAGTTATAATTTATACTCATCATGCAGCTTTGAGATATATGTTCTTAAAGCAAGATGCCAAGCCTCGCTTGATGTGCTGGATTTTGTTGCTCTAAAAATTTGACTTTTCCATTAATGACAAGAAAGGAGCAGAAAATATTATTGCAGATCATCTCTCTAGGCTAGATGAAACTCTGATGATGATGAGTAGAGTAGAAGCTCCCTAGTACGCGGATTATGCCAACTTTTTAGTTGGAGGAATTATTACATAGATCTGAGTTATCCCCAAAGGAAGAAATTTCTACGGGATGTTCAGATGTATGTGTGGGATGATCTATACCTTTTCAAGAGGTGCAGTGATGGGGTTCTTCGACTTTGCATTGCTAGTTGGGAAGTAGCAAATATTTTGGAGTAATGCCATAACACTCCTTACTTAGGTCATTATGGAGCTACAAGAACTACATCTCGAGTCTTCAAATGCAGATTTTATTGGCCTTTCATCTTCAAGGATGTACGTAGTTATGTTGAGCAGTATGACCGCTGCCAAAGAGTGGGAAACATCTCAAAGAAGAATGAGATGCCTTTATCTAGAATTTTAGAATTGAGCTCTTTGATGTTTGGGGATTGGACTTCATGGGACCTTTTCCAACATCATATGGCAACAAGTATATCTTGGTAGGAGTAGACTATGTTTCAAAGTAGGTAGATGCTAGTTATCCAATTTCTTAAGAAGCTCTTCTCGAGATTTGGAGTGCCGCAAGTGATAATCAGCAATGGTGGGTCACATTTTTGCAACAGGCAATTTGAAGTCCTGCTAAAGAGATATGGGGTAACGCACAAGGTGGGCAACATATTATCATCCCCAAACTAGCGGACAGGTTAAGTTTTCAAATCGAGAGCTCAAGAAAAAGATGGTCAGTACAGTAAGAAAGGATTGGTTGAACAAGCTTGATGATGCCTTATGGGCTTTTTGAATGGCATTCAGAACATCGATAGGAATGTTGCCTTATAGGCTTGTTTATGGCAAAGCATGTCATCTTCTAGTGGAGCTTCAGCATCATGCATTTTGGGCAATTAAGACCTTTAATTTTGATTACAAAAAGGTCAGAGAGCGCAAAATTCTCCAACTTGAGGAATTGGATGAAATGCAAGACTTGGCATTCGAGAGCTCAAGACTTTACAAGGAAAGGACCAAGAGAAGACATGATGCACAAATCATCTAGAAAGATTTCAAGGAGGGGCAGCATGTTCTTCTTTACAACTTGCGACTAAGACTCTTCCCAGGGAAGCTCAAATCCAAGTGGAGCGGTGGCCCATTCCAAATTGTCAAAGTGTTCCCTTTTGGAGCACTTGATTTGAAAGATAGCAATGAGTTAGTCTTTAAAGTCAACAGCCAATGATGCAAAATCTATATTGGAGGGGGCGACATTAATCGAGATGCAGAGATGCAATCGGTTAATGTGCCATCTAGTGCATGAATAAATGGAACATTTGGGTAATGCCTCTTTTACTTGTAGAGAATAAAGAACAGGATGTTTTGTGCTATGTATATACCTCTAGTTAGTGTCTTAGTTTTTAGAAAAATCCTGATTGACGTTTGTCTCATCATTCTCCATCTAGCAAAAAAGACTTTGCGAATTGAGCGACAAGATGAAAACTTCTTGAGACACTCGAGAGGAACAATAAACAGTGCCTACAAGAGGAGGATGAAGAGATTTGAATTTTGTCCAAGGTGCAAAAAGTTAGAACATGATGGAGACTGTAGCAAGAGTAGCACTAACTCGCAAATTGAGCATACCGTGCTACTACGTCGAAACCCTATTAGGCTTAGAGCCAAAAAGGTTGCATGAAGAGGTAGTTCATCATAGTACACCATTCGTGAGTTGTGTGAATTGCGAAAGTCGAAGTTACACCTCTGACCCATAAGAATGGGGCGTCTAGTTTTCAAGCTTTCCAAGAACGCATCATATATAAAAGCCAAAAAAATTAGATTAGCATTTTTGTTTCTTTTGTGTGATCTTTTAGTTTTAGCGTTTATATCTTAAGTGTGTAGTTTTTGTGGTTCTTACATAGTTGACGCACGCCAATAGATATGGCGTACGCCATGTCAAGCAAATCTAGAGAAGTTGGCACACGCCAATGAGAATGGCGTACGCTGAGTTAAAAAAATTGGAGAAGCTGGTGCACACCAAGGGACCTGGTAGATGCCAGTTTCGGGCAGAATAGTTTATAAAACTCTCGAGCGTGCGCTATTCTTCATAAAATTTCAAAATCCAAACTCTCCTGCCACCGAAAACTTTGAAACCTATTGAGCCTAATCCTTCCTAACCTTTTCCCCATAATACCTTACACCCGAAACACCTTCCTCAATGGTGGATAATGCAGGATCTAGCCAGGTTCAACGCGAGGATAGGAGAAAGCACGTGAGAAATCCTATGCCTTTACCACCAGATTCTCTACTACTAGACATCCATGACCAGTACAATGCTCCTTTTGCAATCCTTCACAATTGGGAGGGAAAGAGGTATCAAAAGTTTTCTCAAGTTACTACCCTTGGTCATTTCAAAATTGATTGGGTTGACATGAAGAGATTAGGGGTAGATAGAAAGTTGCGGTCGGCTATTAGGAAGTTGGGTTGGGATTACTTTGAGAATAGAGAAATAATGGCTAGGCAGGAACTGGTGTTAGAGTTCTATTGCACATTGCAAGTTGTGAAAAACAGAAGTTCATTCACTGCATGTTGCTTTGATACTAATTTTGGCATGAATGAAACTGAATTTAATGACCTCTTTGACCTTAAGTCTGGAATATGGACTTTAGACTTCACACCTGCTAGTCAGGCCTATCGGGCATAGCAAGAGATTACTAATTTCAAGAGATATGAGTCGAAGAGGGCACTTTAACACCCTAATTTGGGAACCATACTTAGACATCCTCCATCGCTTAATGACTCTGACCTTTAGTGGTCAATGGGCAGAGTCTAAAGTGTTCTGATCTTAGCGTTATACTATCGATTACCTACGCCATGACCGTTTAGCATATATGCTATAGTGATCGACTACTTTGCACGGTCCCTTAGTGATAGGGAACCTATGTATCTGTACTTGGGTCATATTATTTCTTATATTGCACGTCACCATTTCTCTAAGTAGTTTGTAGATTTTCAAGGATCAATTATAAAACTGGTGCCACTCGACATCGAGAAGCTCTACTATAGCAAGTTGATTGAGAAGATGATAGTAGATGGTAAGGAGATATGCGTCTACAAGCCAAGGGAGAGGCACAAGGCAGCCTAGGATTGCCTTAGGGCAACAGGGTAGATGCCACCACAGAAAGAGGAGGAGCAGGAACATCAAGATCCGACCCATCACGATGAAGCAGGCCCAAGCCATTGGCACATGTAGAGATATAGTACTTACGTGACTAGTTTGCTGCAATGCATTTGCAGCTATAGGGTCATGGAGAGTAGCTGCATGGTTATGACATGCAGCTGTAGGACTATGTAGTTAGCAATGCAGCCAGGTGGGAAAGCCAGTTCGAGTAGAACGCTCGTATAGAGGTGTAGCTTAGAGCCCAGAGGGAATGTGCGTAGATGAATGCGCATAATGAGTGGATGCGCACTTGGGCGGAGAACTTCAGAGGCAACTTCACTTTCCCACCTCCTCCTGCTACAGATGATTGACAGGGAGCTCTTTTTTCCTTTCTTTGTTTACTTTCTTTATTTGTTTTCTTTGTTTGTTTACTTTTATGTCTTTTGATTATGTTTTTGAGTTTGTGTGCATGTAACTCATTTAATGTTCGTATTGTATTACTATAAGGTGATCTTATTAGGCTTAAAGCGGAAAAGATTACAAGGAGGTAGTTTACATGATACGCCATTAATGAGTTTATGTGTTGCATGTTTGTTTATATGTATGCATGTTTTGAGATAGTTTATTCATATCTTTGGTGATTTGGTACGTGATGTGCATGTGAACATACACATAAATCCATGTGTTTTGTTATGTGTTATTTGCATTTTAGGTAGACTTTATCGTATGTTATTATGTGGGGCAAGAGTGGATAGCATGGACGAGGAAGTAGTGGCGAGAAGAGGAGGTGTGTTGAAGGCCCAATGATCGCTAGGTTTGGCCAGCATTTACTAGCAGACAAATTGAAGCCTAGCGTTTGCTGGGCATGACCAGCATTTGCTGGTGAGTTGACAGATTGTAATCTAACATTCGCTGGGTTTAACTTGCGTTCACTAGTCAGGCCACAGAAGACTTTTTCAGCTACTTTAGTTTAGTAGGACTTTTCCCGTTTTAGTTTTGCTTTTCTTAAGAACTATATAAGATGTAAAAATCTAGTTTGTAGGTAACTCTTGATGGCTTTAGCACAAGGTTCATTTTAATTTCACATTTATTTTCAATATAATCATTCTTACTTTCAAGGATCGTGATCAACAACTCAAATCTTCAATCAACGCAGTATTTTCATACTTCAAGAATTGTCTTTTCATTCAGTTGCATGATTAATCTTTTCTTGAGTGAATTGTGTTGTTTGTTGGGATTAAGATTGATGACCTTAGTTCTAGCATAGATTGCATCCAACTGTTTGCTAGTTTAGTTGATCACTATTCGAGTTTAGGATTGACAACCCTAGGTTTGTGTAATGACTCGTAATTTTAATTATCAATCAATTATTCGATTTAGACGGCTTAGATTAGGAGTTGGGAATTCATAATTCAGAACTTAGAGAATTGATTCATCTGTCCCTGTGGAGACGATCTTAGTTATCATTATATTACTTGATCGATTGTGTTCTCTTGCACATAATTTAGACCCGATATTTATCACATCAAATTTTTGGCACCATTGTCGGGGACAGATTTAATCAATCTGTCTTTAATATTTTATACAGTTTTCCTAATCTTGAGACTAAGCCTTTTTACACCTTTGTATTCATTACTACACTTGATCCTCTTAGTTGAGTTTTACAGTTTAGTGAGGGTGCAGGAGGTGTATGCTATATACCCGCTCTACCAACCAACCACTCCTTGAGTATGACCCAGAGATCAAAAGAACCATTCGCTCGAGAAGAAGGAATAGACTTGAGGAAGAGATGGCAGATCAGAATCAGGTAGTTAGTGTTCCCGCAAAAAATCATGGGAGAAGATAATCGCACCCTAGGCTGGTTGATCTTCGACCCAATATTGAATACCCAACTATGGAGGCTAACACTTTTGAGATTAAGTCTTGCCTCATCAATATGGTTCGTGAAGATCAGTTTGGGGGCTCTCCTTCGGAAAGTCCTACAAAGCACATCCAGCCCTTTGAAGATCACTGCTCGATAGTCAAATATAATGGAGTCCAACAGATGTTATCAAGTTGCGACTGTTCAAGCAAAGCATGAAAGATGATGCTAGAGAATGGGTGGATGCATTTCCTACAGGCACCTTGACCACATGGAACAAGCTTGTAGACAAATTTCTAGAGAAGTATTACCTGCCAGGTAAGACCACCCAACTACGTAACAAGATCTCTCAGTTCAAACAGCAAGGTAGCGAATCTCTACATAAGGCATGACATCACTACAAGAGGTTACTCTATGACTGCCCATATTGTCAGATCCCAGATTGGATAATTCCCCAGACATTCTACAATGGATACGAACCACAAGTTTGAATCAACTTAGATATAGTAGTCGAAGGAGATTTGATAGACAAGGACAAAGCTAAAGGTCTACGCATCATTGAAGCAATGGCCACCAATAACTATGAGTGGGGAGATTGAGTAGAAAGAAAGAAAGTGGCTGTAGTTCAAGGCAACAGTGAAATTACTATGCTCAAGGCATAGGTGGCAACACTCATACAATTAGTCCAAGCCACATACGCACCACCATCAACTCCACCTACTCAGGTTTGCAAAATCTGTACTAGACCTCATATTACTGATATGTGTGCTTTACTAACTGAATCTGTGAATTATGTTAGTAATATGAAACCACCTGTAGTAGAAACCACCTGTAGCTGGTACCTCAATAGTAGAAACCACCTGTAGCTGCTGGCAATGCTCAAGGTCCACCACCACAACAGCCTCAGCTATATTAGCAGAAGTGGCAACAAACACCACCCCAGCAAGATCGTAGGAATGAAGATGAGTTGAAGAAGCAGCTTCTCAGTCATGAGGCTATGATCAGAAATTTGGAAATTCAGATTAGTCAGCTCGCACTTCAGTTAAATGCAAGGCAGCTGAGCATGCTCCCAAGCAATACAGAAGCCCTTCCTACCAAGCAGGAGCAGTGCAAGGCAATCACAACTAAGAGTAGATTAGATTTGGGGAAGAACACTGTAAGCCCAGTACTTAAGCCCACAGGGAAATCAGTGAGCGAAAAGGAAGAAGAAGAACTCTGGATGCTTCCTATAGTAGCTGGGAAGAACATGTCCATAGCAGACACTATCAAGCCGACACAAGAGAGAAGATATCCTCCTCCACCCTTCCCTCAAAGAGTGAACAAGCAAGTAACTCATTCTAGTTATCAAAAGTTTCTGGAATTATTCAAGAACCTTTATATCAACATTCTGCTTGTTGATGCATTCGAGCAGATGCCCACTTATAGAAAGTGGATTAAGGAGTTTATCTCAAAGAAGAAAAGCATTGATGATGTCGAGGTTATCCCGCTGACCAAGGATTGTAGTGCAGTTCTAAGTCAAGATCTACCTCACAAAATGAATGATCCTGGTAGCTTCACCATTCCTTGCTCTATTGGGGATGAGACATTCAAGAAAGCACTAATTAACCTTTGCTCTAGCATCAATTTAATGTCTTTCTCGATATTCAAAAAGCTTGGTCTAGACGACACGAAGAAAACTTCAGTAGTACTGTAGCTTGTGGATCAATCAGTCACTAGACCGAAAGGGATAGTTGAGAATGTACTTGTGAAGGTTGAGACCTTAATCTTTCTAGTGGACTTTATTGTCATGAAGATACCAAAAGATCAAGACGTCTCTCTCCTCCTTGGGCATCCATTCTTAGCCACTGCAAAAACAAGTATTGATGTCGAAAAAGGGAAGCTGCGTTTCAAAGTCTGTGGGGAAGAGGTACTCTTTAATGTATTCAAGGCAACTAAGTACCTGACCGCAGAAGACAATTGCTACTAGATTGACATTGTTGACAAGTTGATGGCTAAGCACAATGTAGAAGCTCATCTCGAGAGCCAACTAAAGGTCATGCAAGACATTGCAATGGAAGTGGATGGACCAGAAATTAGAGAGCAAGTGACATGGGTGCACACAGTTGAATTACCTAAACCAGATGATACATCATAGTCCATATTAGAACCAAGCACCATCCCACTATAAAAATTAGAGTGTAACCCACCACATGGCCACTTGAGAGTCCGAATGCGCAATAATGACACCAAGGCAATATCCAAGGTGAACAAAGAGTGCTTGCAGGTATACCTGGCTCACGCTTTGACCCACAAGGCTTAGGTATACCTGGACCTCAGTAAGGTTTTACCAATGTCAAGCTAATGATGATAACTTAAAACTACCTCTCCTCTTTCTTTTATCTTCTAGCATATGCCAACTAAGGGTGGCATGCACCAGCTTTTCAACCTTTTATTAACTTGAACTCTAGTGCATGCCAATTATACAAGGCATGAGTCAAAAGCTTTCGAACAAACAGACATGCCGTGCGCCAACTGGGGCTGGCGTACGCCAAGTTATCAGTATACTTGCAGCAGATTGTAATAATGAGTAAGTATGGGTTTTGTCGATCCACATAGACTGAGTTTTTCGACTATTATAGGGTTTACTTACTTAACTAGGATCAGGTTATTAAGTTTGGTTGTTTACACAAGTGATATAAACTCTAAAGCACAAATATCAAGCTAACAAATTCTAACACAAAGATAGATATGTTATAAAACAGAATATTAACAACTTAAGAACTAATAATGAGCAAGGTACCTAAACCAGCAACATAACTTTAAGATAAAGATGAGTCTAAGTGTATGTGATGTGGTCTGAGTGAATCAAAGGCAACCTCAACCACTTTTTCATGCACGATGAGTCTAAATTGCTACTTAACCAGGCTTAGAAGGTTAGATATATTCTTTCGACCCCACCAACCAACTAAACTAAGTTAATGTTACAACCCTCGTTAAATTTGTCTTGGTCGTGAGTGCTAGGTCTAACCGTTGGTTATTTTTTTGTGTCGATCGGTTCTCGAACCGTGTGGCTTAACTCGTCGACCTTTGGAGGATTAGGCATAACTTTGATGTGAACTCCAATTTGGATGACTCCAAGTCGGCTAAGTTCGTAACACATTAGTCTATGACTATCGTGTTTTGAGTTTTGTGGTATGAGCTCTTCGTCTTTGAGGTACGAGCTAATTTCGGTGGAGTTCACGAATGGTAGACTTAGTTCGTTGCATTTTGGTAGAAAAATCATAACTTCCTCATACGAACTCCAAATGGAACGATTGCAAAATGAGTAGAATCGTAAGACCTAGATCTATAACTTTTTTGATTTAAGTTTTATGCAATTCGGAATTTTGAGAGGGGGTACAGAACATTTACCCAGTGTATGCTGGGAAGCCAGCGTACGCTGAGGGAGTATAGATTTCTTACACAGTGGATGCTGGGAAGCCAGCATACACTAGGCCACCCAAGAAATGTCATTTTTTGGACCTTTTTACCCCTCCCACTTGGTAAAACCTATATTAACCTCTTTCCAAAAATAGAAAGTCTCATCCATTTCATTTCACTCAAAATATCTAGCTTTGGAGGAGAGGAAAAGGGAGAAAAAGAAGAGAAGAAGAGAAAAGGAAGAAGATCTTGGATTTGGAGTTTGGTAAGTGAGTTTTGGATTAAGTTTTATTAGAAATTTTTAGAGTTTGGAGAACTTTTGGCTTGACCTTGGTGAAGAGCATGTTGGGTTTTTGAGGTTTAAATGATGATATGAGGGGTTATGATGATATAAGTTGTTGATTTATGCTTTGATGATGGTTTGGAGGAATGTTATGCATATTTTGAGAAACTTGTGAGAGAGGTTGATATTAAGGGTTTAGGTGGGATTTTTCTCATGTTGTGGAACTTGAGGAGGTTTGGTTGGAGTTATGAAGGTATAGGTTGATGAGTTATGCTTGAGGTTTAGACTAGAGAACTATTGTGCTTATTTTAGGAACTTTGTGTAGAAAACTACATTAGGGACTTTAGTGTAGATCTTTCCCTTTCTTTGTGTTTGGAGAATGTTATTGATGAAGGAGTTGTCTCTTTTGATTTAGTTGATTGCTTTGAGGAGTCCGAGCACCGAGGAACGTGAAACAATGAACAGAGAGCTTTTAGGAGCTTTTGCTCATTTTGGTGTAAGGTAGGGTGATATTATCCGTAACCTTTGTGTTGGCTAACTTTGGTTGTTATCAATTTGTTATTATGTATTGATATGATGATTATGTGGTTATATGATGGATTATGAATGTGAGTCTTTGATTTGTGTGCGCTTGATGATTTTCGGTTTATGCATAGTTTTGACAAATATGAGTCTTGTGGATTATGAGGATTTGGTTTGGTAATTTATGAATATGCATATGATATGTGTGAGTCAATTTGTGAGATAGCGGACGATGATGTCCACCCGTGACCAACCAGGGATGTTGGCACATGTGCACATGTTTTTGGGGATACATTGGATATGTTATGATTATGATATGACCGGCGGAGTTTGAATATAAAAAGCACTATAAGATATGGTATCCCAGTATTGTGAGAAGGAGTGACATGATCCTGACCTATCCGAAGTCCATCCATGTTTTGGCATTCGCGATGCCACTTTTGGGTAGGAATGTGTCTATGTGTATGAATATGAATTTGTCATTATTTAATTTGAATTACTTACGATGTGCTAGATGTTAATTTCACACCAAATGTCTATGCATGATTTGAGTCAATGCATGTGATTGGTTAGTTAATTATAGGTTAGTTTTAATATCTCCTGCTAAGTACTTCCAAGTACTTACCCCCACTTCCACAGGTGACAAACTTTAATTTTCGTTTGACATCCGAAGTGTTTGTCTGTTCGACCGAGAACCCATCGTCTTCTTCTCGGGTCTCGAAGTCTTTAGATGGTACTATTTTATGATCTTAGTAGTCGCTCCATTGTACAGTTAGTTTGACCTTGTATATGAACTTTAGTATTTAGAATACGGATATTGTAAGTATATGTTTACATATGTGTGTTACGCTTCTGCAATTATGATTTGCATTATGTATATTCAAGGCTGGTTGGACCACGGCTCTTTGGTTTGAAGAGCGTGATCCAACGCCAGTCAACAACTCGGTTTTGGGTCGTGACAGAGTTAGTATCAGAGCTATAGGTTTTCAAAACTCTAATTTGTCAGAGCCTAGAATTCTTGAGTCTGAATTATGTGTTATGTATAATGGAGTAAGAATGGTGGAACTCGCCTCATTTCAGTTAGTTGGCAAGGCTGGAGTATGGTTCTAGAATGAGGGATCATATACTTGGACGTAGGAAGTCTTCAGCAAGGCCTTATTAGATCGATTTCTACCTGAGAGTTTGAAGGATGCTTGAGCTTTTGAGTTTGAGCGACTGGTAAAAACACCTGGGATGTTGGTGGATCAGTACGATCAGAGGTTCAACTATCTGTACGTTATGCAGAACATTTGATCCTCGATGAGAAAAAGAAGGTGAAGAGATTTATTTGTGGCCTTGATGATTCCATGTTCAAGGTCATGATGCCTCGTGGATTTGAGACTTATGCTGCTGCTGTGAATTATGCTCGGACATTAGAGATGCAGGATGGTGAATGTCAGACAGCTCCGAGTTAGTCGAAGATTCAGAGGTCGGATGGACCACCACAAAGGAGTATAAACTAAGGGTTCAGACCGCAAGAGAGATGGTCCACTGGTCAGTCGGCATCGTCTTGGGGCGAAGGACCAGTTGGGAGATTTAGAAGAGAAAGTGACTTCCGAGGGCAACGGTCAAATCCAGGCTAGTCCAATAACTTTTGGATGTGTCCAAGCTATGGAAAGCAACATTTGGGAGATGTGTGCTACAAGCAAACTGGAGCTTGCTTCAATTGTGGCCGGGTAGGCCACCAAGTTTAAGACTGTCCTATACTCGGATAGCGTAGACAAGTGGCAAGCATGGTAGCCTCGCATTCAGTATAATCGACTCCTCGTCTACAAGTTCAGAGGGAAACTGGTGCAAGAATTGAAGGAGTGAGGTCCGAAGGCGGAGAAAGCAGAATGCAACCTCATGTTTACGCTCTGACAAGGAGAGATACGGAGGCTAGCAACAATGTGGTTGCAGGTACCCTTTTAGTCAGTTCATCTAATATGCGTATTCTCTTTGACTCAGGATCTACACACTCTTTTGTGTCATCCCGATATGTGCAGTTTTTGGATATGTTACCTATGTGCTTAGATGAATCTATAATAGTTACAACACACCTTCGAGCGGTTATGTGAATATTTGTTAGGTGGTCAGAGCATATGTTATCTCAATCAGTGGACGTGAGCTGTCGACTGATTTGTACGAATTGGATATGGATGATTTTAACTTGATAGTGGAGATGGATGTTTTATCCCCTTATCACGCAGTAGTAGAATGCTTTGAGAAGCAAATCACTTTCCGTCCATTAGAAGAGATGGAGTTTGAATTTCAGGGTCAGCAGAAAGTGACGATAGCTAAGTTAATTTCTTACTTGAAAGCTACTCGATATTTAGAGAAGGGATGTGTAAGCTACCTAGCTTGGGTGAAGGAGATTGAGAAGGAAGTGTTGATGGTAGATGATATTCCAGTGGTTAGAGAATATCCGGATATATTTCCTGAGGAATTACTGGGATTACCTCCAGCGAGGGAGATTGAGTTTTGTATTGAATTAGAACCCGATACTAAACCAATTTCAATTCTACCATATCGTATGGCTCTGGCTGAGATAAAAGAGTTGAGAGAACAACTGCAATATTTATTAGATAAAGGCTATGTTCGGCCTAGTGTGTCTCCGAGGAGAGCACCAGTCCTATTTGTGAGGAAGAAGGACAGAACTTTGCGTTTATGCATAGATTATCAAAAGTTAAATAAGATGACCATTCGGAATCGGTATCCACTGCTGAGGATAGATGACTTGTTTGATCAATTGCGTGGAGCTAAGTGGTTTTCCAAGATTGACTTGAGATCGGGGTACTACCAATTACAGATAAGGGAGTCAGATATTTCGAAGATAGCATTCAGAACTCGGTATAGACATTACGAATTTTTAGTGTTGCCATTTGGTTTGACGAATGCTCTGGCTGCGTTCATGGACATGATGAACTGGACATTCAAACCTTTCTTGGATGAGTCTGTGGTCGTCTTTATTGATGATATTTTGGGGTACTCCACGAGTCAAGAAGAACATGAGAAGCACCATAGGCTGGTATTACAAAAGTTGCGAGAGAAGGAGCATTATGCTAAACTCTCTAAGTGTGAGTTTTGGCTTCAGAGTGTAGCCTTCCTAGGACACGTGGTGTCTAGTGATGGAGTATCGATGGATCATAATAAGATTGAAGCTGTAATGAATTGGCCTACTCCAACGAATGTGACGTAGATACATAGCTTTCTGGGTCTAGCAGGTTACTATCGACAGTTTGTCAAAGACTTCTCTACTTTGGCATAACCGTTAACCCAGCTAACTCAGGAGAATGCAAAGTATGAATGGTCGGAGAAGTGTGAAGAAAGCTTTAGAGAGCTTAATGATCGATTGACGTATGCATCTGTATTAGTCTTACCTTTAAGTACGGGTGGATATTCAGTTTATTGTGATGCATCAAGAGTCGGATTGGGATGTGTTCTGATGCAGCACAAGAATTTGATCGCTTATGCTTCTAGACAGTTGAAGAAGCACGAAGAGAACTATTCGGTCCATGATTTAGAATTAACGGCTGTGGTGTTTGTATTAAAGATTTGGAGGCATTATCTTTACGGCGAGAAGTTTGAGATCTTGACAGATCATAAGAGCCTCAAGTACATGTTTGAACAATGAAATTTGAATTTGAGACAGAGAAGGTGGATGGAGTTACTCAAAGATTACGATTGCACCATTAGTTATCATCCGGGAAAAGCTAATGTGGTAGCTGATGCTTTGAGTCAAAATCGGTAGTTCAGCCGAGGTTTTTGGCTGAGATGCATATGAGACCCATCTTGCAAGAACGAGTCATGAGTTTGCAAAAGGAAGATTCGGAGTTGATCGAAATGATAAGAAAGATTGAACTAGGTGTGTTGCCTAAGTTTCAACTCGATGATGGTGTATTATATTATGGACTCTGAATAGTTATTCTGGATGGTGGGGATTTGAGAATGGAGTTATTGGCTCAAGCACACCAAGCTGTGTACAGTATGCATCCAGGATCTATGAAGATGTATCATGATTTGAGAGGGAACTATTGGTGGAAAGACATGAAGCGAGACATTGTGACTTTCGTATCCAAGTGTTTGACCTGCCAGCAGGTAAAAGTGGAGCATCAGAGACCTTCGGGGTTGTTACAACCTTTGGAGATTCCGATGTGGAAGTGGGAGCAGATCACAATGGACTTATTAGTTGGACTTCTGACAATGTCTCGTGGTTATGATTCAGTGTGGGTTATCATGGACAGATTAACCAAGTCAGCACACTTTCTGCCGATCAAGATTACCTACGATGCTAGTAAGTTTGCTCAGATCTTTATCGATGAGATCATTCGATTGCATGGCACATCGATTTTGATCATCTCCGATTGTGGAACGCACTTCACATCGCAATTTTAGAGGAAATTTCAGGAAGCTATTGGGACTCGATTGGATTTGAGTACGGCCTTTCATCCTAAGATGGATGGTCAGTCTGAATGGGTTATTCAAATTTTGGAGGACATGATGTGAACTTGCACCATCAATTTTGGAGGGAGTTAGGATTAGTATCTACTATTGATGGAGTTTGCGTATAACAATAGCTATCAGTCAAGCATCAAGATGGCTCCGTATGAAGCTCTCTACAGAAGGAAGTGCATATCTCCGTTATACTAGAATGAGGTTGGTGAGAAACAGCTTTCAGGAAACGATTTGGTAGAAGAGACAAATGAGAAGATTCAGTTGATTTGACAGTGTCTGGAAACTGCTCAGAGTCGGCAAAAGTCTTATGTGGATAAGAGGCGGAAGGACATCGAGTTTGACGTAAGACTTCATGTCTTTCTCAAGGTGTCGCCCATGAAGAGGACAATAAGATTCGGAAGAAGAGAGAAGCTAAGTCTACGATATGTCGGTCCATTCGAGATTTTGGAAAGAGTTGGGCCAGTTGCTTATCATTTGGCGTTGCCACCATCATTGTCGCATGTGCATCCAGTTTTCATGTTTCCATGCTTAGACGGTATTTGCATGATTCGATGCACGTGTTGAAACCGCAAGCGCTGGAGGTTAGTGGAGATTTGACGTATCAAGAGGATCTGATCAAGATTTTGGATCGTGAGGTCAAGAAGCTTCAAAATCAGAAAATTCCAATGATCAAAATTGCATGGGCTAATCGCACTTTAGCCACAGCGACTTAGGAGGTGGAGGAGGAGATGAAGAGCAAGTTTCCTCACCTCTCCGAATGACAAGTAAGTCACTCTTTGTTATGCAAATTCGGGGACCAAATTTTATAAGGAGGGAAGACTGTTACGACCCTCGTTAAATTTGTCTTCGTCATGGCCACTAGGTCTGACTGTTGGTTATTTTTTTGTGTCGATCGGTTCTTGAACCGTGTGGCTTAACTTGTTGACCTTTGGAAGATTAGGCATAACTTTGACATGTGAACTCCGATTTTGATGATTCCAAGTCGGCTAAGTTTGTAACAGTTCGTCTACGACTATTGTGTTTTGAGTTTTATGGTATGAGCTCTTCCTCTTTGAGTTACGAGCTAATTTTGGTGGGGTTCACAAATGGTAGGCTTAGTTCATCGCATTTTGGTAGAAAAATTATAACTTCCTCATACGAACTCCAAATCAACCGATTCTAAAACGAATAGAACCATAAGATCTAGTTCTATAACTTTGCTGATTTATGTTTTGCAAAATTCGAATTTGTGAGAGGGGGTATAGAATATTTACCCAACGTAGGCTGGGAAGTTAGTGTACGCTGGAGGGTACAGATTTCTTACCCAGCGGATGCTGGGAAGCTAGCGTATGCTGAACCACCCGAGAAATGTCATTTTTTGGACCTTTTTATCCCTCCCACTCGGTAAAACCTATATAAACCTCCTTCCAAAAATAGAAAGTCTCATCCATTTCATTCCGCTCAAAATATCTAGCTTTGGAGGAGAGGAAAAGGGAGAAAAAGAAGAGAAGAAGAGAAAAGGAAGAAGATCTTGGATTTGGAGTTTGGTTAAATAGTTTTGGATTAAGTTTTATTAGAAATTAGTTTAGATCTTTTGATTACCTCTAAGTTGATGTTAAGTTTGATGATTTTGGAGAACTTTTGGCTTGACCTAGGTGAAGAGCATGTTGGGTTTTTGAGGTTTGGATGATGATATGAGGGGTTATGATGATATAAGTTGTTGATCTATGCTTTGATGATGGTTTGGAGGAGTGTTATGCATATTTTGAGAAACTTGTGAGAGAGGTTGATATTAAGGGTTTAGGTGGGATTTTTCTCATGATGTAGAACTTGAGGAGGTTTGGTTGGAGTTATGAAGGTATAGGTTGATGACTTATGCTTGAGGTTTAGACTAGAGAACTATTGTGCTTATTTTAGGAACTTTGTGTAGAAAACCACATTAGGGACTTTAGTGTAGATCTTTCCCTTTCTTTGTGTTTGGAGGATGTTATTGATAAAGGAGTTGTCTCTTTTGATTTAGTTGATTGCCTTGAGGAGTCCGAGTACTGAGGAACGTAAAACAATGAACGTAGAGCTTTTAGGAGCTTTTACTCATTTTGGTGTAAGGTAGGGTGATATTATCCCTAACTTTTGTGTTGGCTAACTTTGGTTGTTATCAATTTGTTATTATGTATTGATATGATGATTATGTGGTTATATGATGGATTATAGATGTGAGTCTTTAATTTGTGTGCGCTTGATAATTTTTGGTTTATGCATGGTTTTGACAAATATCAATTTTGTGGATTATGAGGATTTGGTTTGGTAATTTATGAATATGCATATGATATGTGTGAGTCAATTTGTGAGATGGCGGACAATGATATCTACATGTGACCAACTGGGGATGTTGGCATATGTGCACATGTTTTTGGGGATACATTGGATATGTTATGATTATGATATGGCCAGTAGAGTTTGAATATGAAAAGCTCTATAAGATATGGTATCCCAGTGTTGTGAGAAGGAGTGACACGATCTAGACCTATCCGAAGTCCATCCATGTTTTGGCATTCGCAATGCCACTTTCGGGTCGGAACGTGTCTATGTGTATAAATATGAATTTGTTGTTATTTAATTTGAATTACTTGTGATGTGCTAGATGTTAATTTCTCACCAATTATCTATGAATGATTTGAGTCAATGCATGTGATTGGTTAGTTAATTATAAGTTAGTTTTAATATCTCCTGCTAAGTACTTCCAAGTACTTACCCCATCCTCCACAGGTGACAAACTTTGATTTCTGTTTGACATCCAAAGTGTTTGTCTATTCGATCAAGAACCCATCATCTTTGTCGCTCCATTATACAGTTAGTGGGACCTTGTGTATGAACTTTAGTATTTAGAATATGGATATTGTAAGTATATGTTTACATATGTGTGTTACGTTTCTGCAATTATGATTTGTATTATGTATATTCGAGGCTGGTTGGACCACAGCTCTTCGGTTTGAAGAGCATGATCCAATGCTGGTCAGCGACTCAGTTTTGGGTCGTGACAGTTAAACACCAACTATAAGCTCCACTCCAAGTACAATCAGTAGGTTACCAAGGAGATTTCTCTCCTAGCAAGAAAACTAATCATTGAATCAACCTATCCATCAATTCTATCTCCTTTCGGTCTTAAGTTTTGACTAGCTACTAAGGCTTGGTGATCAAGCAAGTCTAAGCAATAGGATCAAGCATGTTGATAAGAACACATATCAGTGGCTACATCAAAGGTAACAAGGCACCAAACTCATACAACTACTCACACATACTAATATTTGACATAATAGGTATAAACATAGACAAAAGGAGAAAGGAATGGAGACTTATCAAGACTCCAAGCTCCCAATTCAAGTCCACGTTCTTCAACCAAAAACCAATATTTACATCTGTTTTGGTCCACAATTATGGTCTCTCTTTGTGGTCCACTTCGTCTCTCTTAGTTTACAAAGCAAAACTAGCTTATATACTAACTAACTAATAAAATAGTAAACTAAATATCTAATCTAACTTATCTACTAAAATATCTAAAAAGTGGGTTGCCAACTTGTCCCCTTCCTTCACAAAGCTCTAAACTGCCCTTGTCAAGTCTCAACTTTATTTGTCCAACACTCAGCCTTATTTTACTTTATTTGTACGCCAAATACACCTGGCATGTGCTAGCCTTTGCATTTTTGCTTCTTCGAGTGTGGATGGTCCTCTGATTGAACTATCTTTCAAGTAACAGCTACTTGGCATGTGCCATGTATGCTTGGCGTGCGCCAGATAATCGTGCATTGTATTCCTTGGCTTTGGAACTTCTCTCTCGTCCTTTGCTTTGTATGTTTGCTCGATCATCCTCCACTTCTCCTCGAATATGCTCCTAAAAACAAGCAAACTTAATGAAAAGCCATAAACTTAATATAAACACACAATGAATGAAAACTAATACTATAACAACTAAATCAAAACTAAATCAACCTAAAACACTAAGAACGATCTACTAAAACGATACAAATAATGAGTGTTTTTGACACTCATCATTGACCAAAAGCACGATGCCTAGAGCAATGGAAAAAGACTGGATGCAAAGGAGCTAGTGTTCGCTGACCTCTCCCATCATTTGCTGAAGTATCACAGAGTCCAAACCAGCATTTGCTAGCCTAACCCAACATTCACTAGGGTATCACAGGTTCCAAACTAGTATTTGCTGGTCGAACCCAACGTTCACTAGTGGTCGGGTTTTTGCCCTAAATAGCCTAACACACTCTCTCCCCACTTTTACCCTAAAGCAAAAGCTGCCACTCCCCCTAAAACCCCTCCTCCTCCCGACAACCTTCCACCCCCTCCTTACACGCTACTGAACTCACCCATCGCCCACTACCAACCCCAGCTATGGCACCAAAGGCTCCACTCCTTGCGTCTCCAACACCTCCAAATGACGATGCACTGCTACCCCCATAGCCTCAGGCTCCAGTTCTCAGCCTCGACAACCTAGAGACATGGCAGAAAGGTATGGTGCATCCTTCCTAATCTTCCATGAATGGGAAGATGATGAGTGTCAAAAATACTCATTATTTGTACCCTTTTTGTATATTGTTCTTAGTATTTTAGGTTGATTTAGTTATGTTTTAGTTGTCTTAGTGATAGTTTTCGTTTATTGTGTGTTTATATTAAGTTTATCATTTTTCATTAAATTTGTTTTTTTAGGAGCATATTCGAGGAGAAGTGGAGGATGATCGAGTGCACACGCGAAGTCAAGGATGAGAGGGACATCACGAGACCAAGGAACAAATTGCACGGTCTTTTGGCACAAGCCAACATATATGGCATATGCCAGGTAACCATTATCCGAACAACAGATCACTCAGATGACCATTTTCACTCGGAGAAGCAAAATCAGGAAGGCTGACACATGCCAGGTGCACATGGCGCACGCTAAACTAGATGAACAGAAATAAAATAAAGCTGAGTGTTAGCCAAATAAAATTGAAGAAGTGACTAAGGCGGCTTAGGCTTTGTGAAGGCAAGGGACAATGTTGGCAGACACTTTAGAGATATTTTTAGGTTAGACAATTTGTTAGATAAGTTAGATTAGATATTTAGTTTACTATTCCATTAGTTACTTAGTATATATGCTAGTTTTGCTTTGTAAACTAAGAGAAAGAAGAACTTTGGACAAAAATATAGAAGTAAAAGTTAGTTCTTGGTACAAGAACGTGGACTTTAAGAGGGGGAGCTTGGAGTCTTGATAAGTCTCCCTCCCTTTTACTCTTTGTCTTTGATTAATGCTTTGTGTTTATATAAATATGTGTGAGTAGTTGTTTGAGTTTTGTGCCTTAATGCCTTAGATGTAGCCACTGATGAGAGTTGTGTATGTTCATGTATGTGTTCTTATCGACGTGCTTGATCCTATTGCTTAGACTTGCTTGATCACCAAGCCTTAGTAGCTAGTCAAAACTTGAGACTGAAAGGAGATAGAATTGATGGATAGGTTGATTTGATGATTAGTACTCTTGCTAGTAGTGAAATCTCCTTGGTAACCTACTGATTGTTCTTGGAGTGGAGCTTATAGTTGGTATTTAACTTAGTTTAGTTGGTTGGTGGGATCGAAAGAACATATCTAACCTTCTAAGCTTGGTTAAATAACAATTTAGACTCATCTTCCATGAAAGTGTGGTTGATGTTGCTTTTGATTCACTCAGACCACATCACATACACTCAGACCCCTCTTTATCTTATGGTTATGTTGCTGGTTTAAGGTACTTAGCTCGCTTTTAGCTTTTTAGTCGTTGATAATCTGTTTTGTGTTATAAACTATCTATGTTCTTATTCTTATGCTCTTGATGCTTGATGTTTAAGAATTTAGATCACTTAAGTTCAACTACAAACTTCATAATCTGATCCTAGTAAGTATGTAAACCTTAGAGTAGGCCTACCACCTCAATCTCTATGGATCAACAACCCTACTTACTCTTATTGTAAATTCACTACAATTTTGTTACTGTCAACTTGGCGCACACCAACCACAATTGGTGTGGCAGGTTTGTTCTTTAGAAAGAAAAAGCTCACGCTAGATATTTTTGGCGTATGCTAGAGGTCAATTTTGGTAAAAGTTGGCGCACGCTACCCAGATATGGCACATGCTAGAAATAACTGAGAAACGACTAGTCATCCATTATCAAGTAGAATTACGATAGAATGTTCACTTTTACCTAGAGTTGTAGAAAGCAAATCACCCAGTCAAATTAGCGCCACTACCGGGGATTGAGAATTTAGACTCTCAATTCGGTTTACGAACTTGGATCAATATATATTAGTATATTTTTATTTTTATTTCTTGTTATTTTTTGTTTACTTCTTGACCAAGAAACTTGTCTTGCTTGACAAGTCACATGCATGCCATTAACCCGTTCAACTAAATATTTCTCCATTGGAGATTGAAGAAGAAATAATGCGGTTAGAAAGGTCATTGCGTAGGGAGAGACGAGAAAAAGAAAGAATGGACCAAAGGCAAGAGGGTCAAGGGGCTGGAGTACATGCCCCTAGACATTCTCTAATGGACCATGGGAGACCGACATACGAAGGAGCAAAAATTGGAATACAATGGCTAGCTTTGAAGCTAATCACTTCGAAATTAAGCTGGCTATGATTCATATGCTTCAAGCTTTAGGTCAGTTCTATGGTTTACCTAATGAAGATCCCAATGAATATCTGGGGAACTTTATGGAGTTAGCTGATAATTTTAAGTATCCTAGAGTGTCTGATGATGCTGTTAAGATTAGAATGTTTCTTTATACGTTAAAGGATAAGGCTAAGCTATGGTATAAGCAACTTATGGGTACTCCAATAACCACATGGGAGCAATTAGAAAATGCTTTCCTTGACAAATATTTCCCCTACTTAAAGACTAACAAGCTCGTTAAGGAGATCACAAACTTTGAATAATATGAAGGAGAGTCTTTGAGTGAAACTTGGGAGAGATTTAAGGAATTACAACGAAAATGCCCGCACCATGGTTTATCTGAGAAGTCTCTTCTTAAGACTTTATTTTAGCCTATCGTCAACAACTATGGGAAACGTTGATTCAGCATCCAATGGAAACTTCCTGAGAAAGGAAAGTGATGAAGCCCACTATATTCTGGAAGAGCTGGCAGCAACCAACAGGATAATCACAAATGAGAGAAAAAGACAACCCGTTAGAGAGTTAAGGGAGGTAACTGAGCAAAGTAAAAGAAGAGGAATGATAGACTTAGATACTTCCTCGTCTTTTCAAGCGCAACTTGACTTGATGGCAAAGCAGTTGCATGAATTGACCATAAACAAGGTTGATGATATTGCTTTACAATAGTATTGCGACGCCTGTGGCAACCCTGGTCACAAAATTAGTCAATGTATGATGATTAACCAACCTTTAGAACAGGTCAACTTTGTTAGTAATCAAGGACAAGGAGGAAACCGAATGGTAAACAACCCTTATTCCTCAACTTACAATCTTTGTTGGAGAAACCACCCTAACCTCTCATGGAAAGATAGGAACGATGAAGATAGTCTGGCAATCGTTCCTGATAAAGGAATGCCACTACATGTCTTGCAATAAGGACCACCACCTAGTTTTCAACCACGTGAGTTTTTAGGAGAAAGAATGTTAGCCCTTGAGGAGAGATTTGACAAGGTTGAGAAGTTCATTCAACAAACTAAAGACTCATCCAATAACCAAAGTCAAATCTTGAAGGCATTAGCGGCCCAGGAAGCTAGGCAGATCAACTTAGAACAGTTTCTTAAAGGGCAAGCTACTACCATGCATAACATGGAAGTACAACTTAGAGAAATTGCAAAGACAAATGCACATAGAGCATCTGGCTCTCTCCCAAGTTCTACTGAAGTAAATCCTCGAGGCCAAGTTAATGGAATCACCTTAAGAATTGGGAAAGAATTAGCTTCTCAAAAAGTCAAAGAGAAGGCTAAGGAAAGTGATGTGGTGAGTCCAGAAAAAGATAAGGAGGAAGAAATTCTGAAGGTTAAGGACCCGCAAGAAGAATTTGCAAAGGAGGAAGAAGTTTACGTACTACCACCACCGATGGTACCCATTCTTCCTTATCCTCAGAGGGTAAAAAAAAAAGTCTGGGATGGATAAAAAATTTCTCCGATTCATGGAGAAAATGAAGAATGTTTAGCTTAGTGTCTCATTCTTAGAAATGTTAGATCAAGTCCCATACTATATTAAACTTCTAAAGGAACTCGTCACTAAGAAGAGAAAATGGGAGGACAGAGAGACAATTACCCTTACTGCTAATTGTAGCTCTCTAATCTCGAAGAATCTTCCGATGAAGCTAAAAGATCCAGGGATTTTTACAATTCCCTATTTTATTGGTGAAACCGAGTTTCCTAAATGTTTGTGTGATTTGGGCACAAGTATCAACTTGATGCCTTTATCTACATTTTAAAAAAAGGTTTGTGTGAAGTTAGACCAATTTCTATGCTTCTCCTGTTGGCAGACCAAACAATTAAGAAACCATTCGGTGTGGTTGAGGATATCCTAGTTAAGATTGATAAGTTCATCTTTCTAGTTGACTTTGTGGTTCTAGATTTCTCAGAGGACAAATTGGTGGATGTGCATAATGGAAAATTGGTACTCAGAATTGGAGACGAGAAGGTTGAGTTTAACATGATAAGTGTTATGCGCCATCCACTTGATGAAGGGATGTGCATGAAAATTGATATTGTAGATGAGTGTATCCTCAAGTTCTGCAAGAAGAACATCTCTAGGATTGAGGATAAAGATCTAGAGAGAGTCGTAGAAGATTTTGTAGAAGAAGTCGAGGAGAGAATTGATAAGAATGGTCTACTTGAAGAGCTCAAAATTCACTTGAAATATCGTACTCCACCCTCTATTGTAAAAGCTCCTTCCTTAGAACTGAAAGAGCTATCCTCGCATCTGAGATATGCTTTCTTAATAGATCGAGGGAGATTACCGATAATTAAATTGAATAAGCTCACTAAGGAAGAAGAAGAGTTAAGTGCTCACAGTTATGAACAAACAGATTAAAGCCATTGCTTAGAAAATATTCGATATCAAGGGTATAAGCCCAGAAATTGTGATGCACCACATTCAAATGGAGGATGGAGGGAGGCCTAGAGTAGACCAACAAAGGAGACTAAATCCTAACATGAAGGAGGTTATTAAGATGGAAGTGATTAAACTCCTTGAAGTCAGAATCATTTATCCTATTTCGAATAGCGAGTGGGTTAGCCCTATACATTGCATTCCCAAGAAAGGGGGAATGACAGTTGTGATCAACAAAGAAGGGGAACTCATTTCAATAAGAACTGTAACCGGCTGGAGAGTGTGTATTGATTATCAAAAATTAAATGACACCACACGTAAAGATCACTTTCTACTTCCATTTATAGATCAAATGTTAGAAAGGATAGTGGGGTATTCTTATTATTGCTTTTTGGACAGGTACTCTGGTTACAACCAAATTGCAATATACCCCAGAGATCAAGAGAAGACATCTTTTACCTATCCCTTTGGTATTTTTGCATATCGCAGAATGCCTTTTGGATTATGTTGTGCCCCAACAGCATTTCAATGTTACATGGAGTCTATCTTTTGGGAGATGAACGAGAAGATTATGGAAATCTTCATGGATGACTTTTCAATTTTTGGAGATTCATTTGATCATTGTCTTGACAAACCTAGACATAGTGTTAAAGAGATGTGAGGAAAAGAACTTTGTGCTTAATTGGAAAAAATGCAATTTTATGGTAGACGAAGGAATAGTCCTAGGGCATAGGAAGACTAGAGCTGGTATGGAAGTAGATAGAGCTAAAACTAAAGCGATTGAGAAAATGGATGCACCAACCATCGTTAAAGGAGTTAGAGCATTTTTGGGTCATGCCTTTAAAGAAGATTCATCAAGAACTTCTCTCTAATCGCAAAGCCTCTAACAAATTTACTGGTTAAAGATGTATCCTTTAACTTTGATGAGCACTACCTTAAGGCATTTGATACTCTCAAGAAAGCTCTTATCATAGCTCCAGTGATTTCATCATTGGACTGGAAACTTACATTCGAAATAATATGTGACACGAGTGATCTAGCTTTGGGTTGTGTGCTTGGACAGAAGAAAGAGGAAAAGCTCTATGTCATCTACTATGCTAGTAGAGTATTGGCAAGAGCTCAACTCAATTATACAACCACAGAGAAAGAGATGCTTGCGGTTGTTTACGCATGTGACAAATTCAGACCGTACTTGTTTAGTTCGAAAGTTATAATCTATACTGACCATGCAGCTTTGAGATATCTTTTCTCAAAGCAAAATGCAAAACCTCACTTGATGCGCTGGATTTTGTTACTACAATTTGGCTTGTCCATTAAGGACAAGAAAGGAGCAGAAAATGTTATCGCTAATTATCTATCTTGACTAGAGAAAAGTGACGGGATGGAGATTGAAGGGAATATACAAGAAGAGTTTCCGGATGAAACTCTAATGACAATGAGTAGAGTAGAAGCTCCCTGGTATGCAGATTATGCCAACTTTTTAGTTGGAGGAATTATTCTGACAGATCTGAGTTATCCCCAAAGAAAGAAATTTCTACGGGATGTTTGGATGTATGTTTGGGACAATCCTTACCTTTTCATGAGGTGTAGTGACGGGGTTCTTCGACGTTGCATTGCTAGTTAGGAAGTAGCAAATATTTTAGAGCAATGCCATAACACTCCCTACTCAGGTCATTATAGAGCTTCAAGAACTACATCTCGAGTCTTCGAATGCGGTTTCTATTGGCCTTTCATCTTCAAGGATGCACGTAGTTATGTTGAGCAGTATGACCACTGCCAAAGAACGGGAAATATCTCAAAGATGAATAAGATGCCGTTATCTAGAATTTTAGAGATTGAGCTCTTTAACATTTGGGGATTGGACTTCATGGGTCCTTTCCCAACATCATATGGTAACAAGTATATCTTGGTAGGAGTAGACTATGTTTCAAAGTGGGTAGAAGCTTTGGTGTCACCAACAAATGATGCTAGAGTAGTTATCCAATTTCTGAAGAAGCTCTTTTTGAGATTTTGTATACCACGAGCAATAATCAGCAATGGTGTGTCACATTTTTGCAACAAACAATTTGATGTCCTGTTTAAGAGATATAGGCTTGTTCATGCCATCTTCTAGTAAAACTTGAGCATCATGCATTTTGGGCCATTAAGACGCTTAATTACGATTACAAAAAGGCTGGAGAGCGTAGAATTCTCTAACTCGAGGAGTTGGAGGAAATGCATGACTTGGCATTCGAAAGCTCGAGGCTCTACAAGGAAAGGACCAAGAGAAGACATGATACCCTTATCATCAAGAAAGATTTTAAGGAAGGGCAGCATGTTCTTCTCTATAATTTGCGACTAAAACTCTTCCTAGAGAAGCTCAAATCTAAGTGGAGTAGCCCATACTGAATTGTCAAGGTGTTTCCTTTCAGAGCACTTGATTTGAAAGATAGCGATGGGATAGTCTTTAGAGTCAACGGCCAATGATGCAAAATTTACATTAGAGGGGGTGATATTAATCGAGATGCAGAGGTGCAATCGATTAATATGCCATCTAGTGCTTGACATCTGAAACTAAGAAAGGCTCTTTTACCTGCAGAGAATAAAGAATAGGATGTTTTGCGCTAAGTATATTCTTTTAGTTAGTGTCTTAGTTACTAGGAAGATCCCAATATATGATTGTCTCGTCATTCTCCGTCAAGCACTTGAGACCTTGAGAATTGAGAGACATGAAGAAATTACAAATGCAGTTGCAAGAATTTCACAACGACAAAGAATTGTGCGTTTTCACCTTTTTGTGTCTAAAGTGCAGAAAATTAGTGCACAACGGAGACTGTAGCAAGAATAGCACTAACTTGCAAAATGAGCAAACCGTGCTACTACATTGCGATCCTACTAGGCTTAAAGCCAAAAAGGTTGCACGAAGAGGTAGTTTGTCATGGTATGCCATTCGTGAGTTGTGTGAATTGCGAACATCCAAGTTGTACCTTTGACCCATGTAGATGGGGCATCTGGTTTTCAAGCTTTCTAGGAACGCAGCGTACATAAAAGCTAAAAAAATTAGATTAGCCTGTTTGCTTCTTATATTAAATATATTAGTTTGAGTATTTTTAGTCCAAGTATATAGTTTTTGAGTAGTTTACAAATATGGCGCGTGCCATAGTATATGGCGAACACCATGTCTTTTGTGTTTAAGAAGCCTGGGGCACGCCAATGAGGCTGGTTTACGCCAGAAATCGCGGAAAGGAAGAAGTTGGCGCACGCCAAATTCGGGCAGAATCGAACGACATGGTGTTCTTATTTTTATTTCTTGTCGGTTGTCCCATTTTCTTTCTACATTAGACCTGAGCTCCCCTCCAGCAGTTCCATCTCTCGTGACCTCAATATCTACATTAAAGTTCCTTCCTTTAAAGGTTGCTCGCACTTTATAAAAGATTCTTTTCCTCTAGAAAATAAATAAAGAGGGGAAAATCGAGCCTAGGCAAGATAAATTTGATTCCTTGACGAGGCAATGATTTGTTATAGATCACCTAAGAAAGGGGTGATTAGGTTGTCATGTAATTTTCTAATTTTTATTACTACTTAATCAATCAATACTAATAAAAATGAGAAGAGTGAGAGAGTTGACATGAGATATATAGTAGTTCTCTTTCCACTTGAGCTTACATCCATTCTCCAATCATGCACCTAATTTTTAGTACACTGAATATAAAAAAATAGAGTACCAAAAATAAATTACCAGTTCACTTGCTAAACCGTAAAGTTTAGGGGATCACTTGCAAACCAACAAGTTTTTATTAAACTGAACAAAAAAATAGAGTACAAAAAATAAATTACGGATTCACTTTTCATGACCCATAAATTCAACGAAATCATTTGAAAATAAAAAAGTTTTAAAATTCACTTATTAATCGACAATTTTTACGAGATCACTTATAAACTAACTACTAGCTCTATAGAGTTAGACCATATATTATTCTAGTTTCACAGAGATCATTAGTAACCATAGTAGTTTTAACAACAAAGGCAAAATACCAATCTAGTTTTACAAGTTTTCTATAAAGCTTCTAAGCTTATCGTTGCTCGGACAGTTGTATACTCCTAAATTTCACATAGAAGTTGCTCAAGTACTAAGATAAATGTATTTTACAATACTATCTTTTGTCTTCATCAGTTCGTGATCATAACTTTTCTCTCTTGTAAGTAAGAGTTTAGTCTAGAATATATTTTTTATATGAATCTTGACTTTTTCTCTAAGTGATCTAACTTTGTGGCTTTGACTTGATCTTTTATTTATAAGATCTTCTTTTTTGTAGTCGTTGGAACTTGTTGAGCAAGCAAATCTTCAAACTCTCCCTTTCAAGTCGTTTTCATAAGTATCTCTTGAAAAAAAAGTTTGCTTATCTTGTGAAAACTAATACTTTTTCTTTCTATACTTGACTTGAGTTGACTTTAGCTTGTTTGATCTCTAAAATAGCTATAATAGACAAAGTCAAAAGAGCACACAAAATCCAAGTTATGTTTAGTCAACATAACCACAAATTAATCCTTTATTCTTTGGATAAGAGAGGTTTGTTATCAAAGAAGATGTCACATCGTGGAGGTTCTTTAAAGATGATTATAAAACTCTTTCAAAAGTTTAAATATTTTAATCAATAATTAGTACTTTAACAACCAAATAACATTCACTAAATATTGATAAAAGTCTAAACCATCTTGATTTTGACTAACTTCAAATTTGATGATGAGGGAGCAGCGGAATTGATTTGATATATTGGAAGAAGTAGGTTGCAATTCGAATGAACTGAAGATTAGGTTAGGGTTTGCTCGAGAGTTTAATGGATTATTGAGCAAGTAGGGTGACAACTTGGTACGAGAAGATAAAATGGATAGAAACCTTAAACAAATAACTTCCGTAGTTTGTTTAAAGGTGGGTTTGATCGAAACCAAACAGCCAGCAAGGGCGAGGATAAATTCGTATGAGTCCACGTACACAACTTAGCGAATACACGCTAATTCATGCAAATCCACGCATGACAATGCAAATCCATGCATCTAAGAATTACGCAAGGTAATTAGATGAGTTTAACTCAATATTCATTCATACATAAAATTTCATACGTCCATAAGGACTTACATATAAGGAAAGGAAAAATACGAAGTGACAAAGTCACAAATGAACATACGTCAAGCATAATGACGAATAATAGAGGAACGTAAAGGACTAGAATGAATTCTAAGAAACAAGAATGAATCTAAACTTAATGAGTTTTCTAGGAATGGTAAAATGCAATTAGGTACTTAGAAATGTTCATGAAAGCAAATCAATACGAAAGGAATGCAAAATAATGAAGGGATCTTTGAACTTGAACTTCGGTCTTCAATTAGATTAGGTGGAAGTCTCGGATGTCTCGGATGTTCCCACATCATCCTCCCTTTCTTGCAACAAAGCTCGGTTAGCTGGGAGCAACAAATGTCATTCAGAAGGCTTCTTATGTTCATACTTGATCACGTACCGAACTTGCTTCACAGGCAGAACAACATTCAGTTAATCGGTTCTTTGCCATAGTCACGTAGCATGCTTCCATCATCCGTGCACAACTTATGCCATGAACGTGTAGCAAAGTATGCTAGCAACATAGCATGTTCGAGCATCTTGCACAACCAATGCTGACAAACTCGCAACTTCATATTGCAAAGTTGGACATTTTCCATACACAGCTTGGCTTGCAAGTAAACAATAACCTCGGACTGTCCAATAATGCACAACGAACACAGGTGGTCCGAATAAGCACCGTCTTCGTATAAGTGAACATAGGCAAGGACCACTCTTCGGATTTCAGCAAGTGCATTCTGCCTTTGAGTCACAGCATCCGCAATGACTTTAGAAGTTCCATTCTTGCACACAATCTGATTCGACAACTCCCAAAGATACGTGAAGCATCGAGCATAGCTAAGGCTGCTTGACTTCACTTGATCACGTAAAAACTTGAAAGCATGGTGATCCGAGTAAAAATCAATCGAATGGATCTCCAAGTAGGTCAAATCCTTCGAATCAATCACGAATAGTAGCAAACCGCTCGGTTCATCTTCGAGAACAAATGCTGGAAAGTCTTTTGACAATAAACGCATGTAATCATGCATCACTTTCCATGGCTTTGCATGATTCAAAATCATCAACTTCTTTATGTGCATAGCAAGCTTCTCATCTTGTACGATCACATGATGTTCAGCCAGTACACAATATTCTCCAAAAGCTCTCGAACAATGCATTAATTCAAACAGTTCATTTCTCATAACCTCATGCACATTCTCTTCACGATCAACAGGCATTAAGCAGTCTCCAAGCTCGTTCAAGGAAACACAAATCAGATCAGGATCTCTTACCAAAGTATAAGTCCGTAGGGTGTCGTTGAACCATGCCACGGCTTGTTTCAATATAGGAGGCAGAAAAAAATAATGATGTGTTCCGCATTTTGCTTCAAACAAGTTGTTCTTGCTTCGTTGGAAAACATGGTGGACAACTTTCCATGTGCCCATCCCAAAAACTTCACAAATGAACACGTTTTTAATGTTGTCCATTAAAAAGGAAAACTCGCCTTTTGTATCCATGTGCTTAATCACAACGCATATTGTCTTCTTGGTGTTGTAACACGTCCTGGTCAGGTTGTTGCTAGTGTTCACCTTCATCACGTCACAGATGAACAAATCTTGGAGCATGTTATTTGAGAGATAAATATCATCTCTTAAATTCTTCTCCGAGTTTACTTTAGATTGAATCCCAACAAATTGCTTGATCACGCCACGTACTTCATCATCACGTAGTTCTTCCTTTGGGTTCATAGAAGTGAGTGACATTTTGTGGATCACATCACAAGGTTCGCTTATGACGTAACATCGTGATCTGAAAGAATCACCACGTTGTGCTTCTTCTTTCTTAGTGGTAGTGAGATCATCCTTGTGTAATACGTTGAAATAATCTTCGGACTCATCCGAATTCGCTTGGCCTTCTTCATGTCTGCTTTCAACATAAATACACACGTAGGATTCAACATGCTTTTCTTCCTTATCTCGTTCAACCAGGCGGTTAAAGGACTTTGGATAAATGCTTGAAAGTTGTCCGCGTTTGTTGTGAATGAAAGCGCGCATATTGGAAGAAATCTTCTCCGCTTCGTTTCCCTTTATTTGCGGAATTTCTGGCAGGATTTTGGCTTTGGTAGTTACGTTAAGATCATGTACTTGTGTAACCCCCTCATCCGTAGCCTTGATAAGATCTTGCTCCTGAGTCAAAATCTTTTCTACCACTTCAATAGCTTTCGGATCTTGCTCGGTCTTCATTTGCCTTAGATCTTCATCTTCACGTAAACAATTTTCTTTTGGCAGATTACGAACAAACGAACCTGGATCCCAAAGGAAATTCCACTTTCCTCCGGCTTGCTTGCAATTCACGAACAGGAATTTCTTAGGAGTCGTTTCATAGCTTGCCAGTTCCGTAGGCGTTCTTTTCCACTCCTCCTTCTCATTTCTGGTTCTCTACGCCACCTTGCAGTCGCTTTTGAATCTAACTTGTAAGCCTCGACATTGATCTCTTGCTCTTCCATCAGATCCATGCAAGTAAAAGATGACTCAATAGAATCAGTCCTCTCAAGGAAAACTGCCTCGTCCATATCTTCAGAAAATTTGTCAATGAACACCATTTCCTTGGTGCGCACGGTAGGATTAGACTTGACCTTGTTTTCATTCGGCTTGATAGGCAACAGAGGGATTTGCTTTTCTTCTTTCTCCAACTCAGCAGGAGGATCAACCTTCGGTAACACGATACTAATCCCTCCTGAATCTCCTCTATCTTCTGGATCCGATCTCTCCGAATTTTTAGGAGCATCCTTCGGATTCCTTGTTATCTCAGGATAATTGATTGCAACAACCAACTGATCTGTATCAATCTGTCTGAAGAATTCTTCGGCGTCCATGATTTCTTTTTCATTGCGGACTTGATCAACAGGAGGTGGTGTCGAAGGGGGTTGAACCACGAGATTGTCCAAACGTACGAGAATCGTCTGGATTACATGCTCGAGGTTTGTAAATCTGGTCTCCATGTCAAACCTCGGATGGTTTGGATCGGGATCCATACTTCTGTCGGATATTTGGTGAAGTTTGGTGGGTTAAGAAGAGATTTGGATCGATAGATCACAAATCTTGTTGCACGGTTTTATAGTGTATGGTTCTCTCTTACTCACGGGTAAGGAATCACTCGATCTCAATACGGAGATTGAGACAATCGTTGCACAAGCTCTGATACCACTTGAAGAGGGAGCAGCAGAATTGATTTGATATATTGGAAGAAGTAGCTTGCAATTCGGATGAACTGAAGATTAGGTTAGGGTTTGCTCGAGAGTTTAATGGATTATCGAGAAAGTAGGGTGACAACTTGGTACGAAAAGATAAAATGGATAGAAACCTTAAACAAATAACTTCCGCAGTTTGTTTAAAGGTGGGTTTGATCGAAACCAAACAGCCAGCAAGGGCGAGGATATATTTGTATGAGTCCACGTACACAACTTAGCGAATACACGCTAATTCATGCA